>JAKZAP010000168.1:0-75426 GCA_023053575.1 Branchinecta lynchi | reverse complement strand
ACAAGGTTTGTTTCCCCACAAGGTTTGTTTCCCCACAAGGTTTGTTTTCCCACAAGGATTGTTTTCCCAAAAGGTTTGTTTTCCCACTGTGTTGGTTTTCCCAAAAGGTTCGCTTTCCCGCAAGGTTGGTTTTCCCACAAGGTTGGTTTTCCCGCAGGGTTTGTTTCCCCATAAGGTTGGTTTTCCCAAAAGGTTTGTTTTCTCACAAGGTTTGTTTTCCCACTAGGTTGGTTTTCCCACAAGGTTTGTTTTCCCACAAGGTTTGTTTACCCACAAGGTTTGTTTTCCCCCAAGGTTGGTTTTCCCGCAAGGTTGGTTTTCCCATAAGGTTGGTTTTCCCACAAGGTTGGTTTTCCCGCAAGGTTAGTTTTCCCACAAGGTCTGATTTAACACAATGTTTTTTTTCCCACAAGGTTGGTTTTCCCGAAAGGTTTGTTTCCCCACAAGGTTGGTTTTCCCACAAGGTTGGTTTTCCCGCAGGGTTTGTTTTCCCACAAGGTTAGTTTTCCCGCAAGGTTTGTTTTCCCACAAGGTTTGTTTTCCCACTGTGTTGGTTTTCCCAAAAGGTTCGCTTTCCCACAAGTTTGGTTTTCCCACAAGGTTGGTTTTTCCACAAGGTTGGTTTTCCCGCAGGGTTGCTTTCCCCATGAGGTTGGTTTTCCCACAAGGTTTGTTTTCCCGCAGGGTTTGTTTTCCCACAAGGTTAGTTTTCCCACAAGGTTTGTTTTCCCACTGTGTTGGTTTTCCCAAAAGGTTCGCTTTCCCGCAAGGTTGGTTTTCCCCCAAGGTTGGTTTTCCCGCAGGGTTTGTTTTCCCACAAGGTTAGTTTTCCCGCAAGGTGTGTTTCCCCACAAGGTTTGTTTTCCCACAAGGTTTGTTTTCCCACTGTGTTGGTTTTCCCAAATGGTTCGCTTTCCCACAAGGTTGGTTTTCCCACAAGGTTGGTTTTCCCACAAGGTTGGTTTTCCCGCAGGGTTGCTTTCCCCATAAGGTTGGTTTTCCCACAAGGTTTGTTTTCTCACAAGGTTTGTTTTCCCACTAGGTTGTTTTTCCCACTAGGTTGGTTTTCCCACAAGGTTTTTATTTTCCCACAAGCTTTGTTTTCCCCCAAGGTTGTTTTTCCCACTAGGTTGGTTTTCCCACAAGGTTTGTTTTCCCACAAGCTTTGTTTTCCCCCAAGGTTGGTTTTCCCGCAAGGTTGGTTTACCCACAAGGTTTGTTTTCCCACAAGGTTTGTTTTCCCACAAGGTTGGTTTCCCCACAAGGTTTGTTTTCCCACAAGGTTTGTTTTCCCACTGTGTTTGTTTTCCCAAAAGGTTCGCTTTCCCAAAAGGTTGGTTTTCCCACAAGGTTGGTTTTCCAACAAGGTTGGTTTTCCCGCAGGGTTTGTTTTCCCACAAGGTTAGTTTTCCCACAAGGTTTGTTTCCCCACAAGGTTTGTTTTCCCACAAGGATTGTTTTCTCACAAGGTTTGTTTTCCCACTGTGTTGGTTTTCCCAAGAGGTTCGCTTTCCCGCAAGGTTCGCTTTCCCGCAAGGTTGGTTTTCCCACAAGGTTTGTTTTCTCACAAGGTTTGTGTTCCCACTAGGTTTGTTTCCCCACAAGGTTGGTTTTCCCACAAGGTTGGTTTTCCCGCAGGGTTTGTTTTCCCACAAGGTTAGTTTTCCCACAAGGTTTGTTTCCCCACAAGGTTTGTTTTCCCACAAGGTTTGTTTTCCCACTGTGTTGGTTTTCCCAAAAGGTTCGCTTTCCCACAAGTTTGGTTTTCCCACAAGGTTGGTTTTTCCACAAGGTTGGTTTTCCCGCAGGGTTGCTTTCCCCATGAGGTTGGTTTTCCCACAAGGTTTGTTTTCCCGCAGGGTTTGTTTTCCCACAAGGTTAGTTTTCCCACAAGGTTTGTTTTCCCACTGTGTTGGTTTTCCCAAAAGGTTCGCTTTCCCGCAAGGTTGTTTTTCCCCCAAGGTTGGTTTTCCCGCAGGGTTTGTTTTCCCACAAGGTTAGTTTTCCCGCAAGGTTTGTTTCCCCACAAGGTTTGTTTTCCCACAAGGTTTGTTTTCCCACTGTGTTGGTTTTCCCAAATGGTTCGCTTTCCCACAAGGTTGGTTTTCCCACAAGGTTGGTTTTCCCACAAGGTTGGTTTTCCCGCAGGGTTGCTTTCCCCATAAGGTTGGTTTTCCCACAAGGTTTGTTTTCTCACAAGGTTTGTTTTCCCACTAGGTTGTTTTTCCCACTAGGTTGGTTTTCCCACAAGGTTTTTATTTTCCCACAAGCTTTGTTTTCCCCCAAGGTTGTTTTTCCCACTAGGTTGGTTTTCCCACAAGGTTTGTTTTCCCACAAGCTTTGTTTTCCCCCAAGGTTGGTTTTCCCGCAAGGTTGGTTTACCCACAAGGTTTGTTTTCCCACAAGGTTTGTTTTCCCACAAGGTTGGTTTCCCCACAAGGTTTGTTTTCCCACAAGGTTTGTTTTCCCACTGTGTTGGTTTTCCCAAAAGGTTCGCTTTCCCAAAAGGTTGGTTTTCCCACAAGGTTGGTTTTCCAACAAGGTTGGTTTTCCCGCAGGGTTTGTTTTCCCACAAGGTTAGTTTTCCCACAAGGTTTGTTTCCCCACAAGGTTTGTTTTCCCACAAGGATTGTTTTCTCACAAGGTTTGTTTTCCCACTGTGTTGGTTTTCCCAAGAGGTTCGCTTTCCCGCAAGGTTCGCTTTCCCGCAAGGTTGGTTTTCCCACAAGGTTTGTTTTCTCACAAGGTTTGTGTTCCCACTAGGTTTGTTTCCCCACAAGGTTTGTTTTCTCACAAGGTTTGTTTCCCCACAAGGTTTGTTTTCCCACAAGGTTTGTTTTCCCACAAGGTTTGTTTTGCCACAAGGTTGGTTTTCCAGAAAGGTTTGTTTCCCCACAAGGTTGGTTTTCCCACAAGGTTTGTTTTCCCGCAGGGTTTGTTTTCCCACAAGGTTAGTTTTCCCGCAAGGTTTGTTTTCCCACAAGGTTAGTTTTCCCACAAGGTTTGTTTCCCCACAAGGTTTGTTTCCCCACAAGGTTTGTTTTCCCACAAGGATTGTTTTCCCAAAAGGTTTGTTTTCCCACTGTGTTGGTTTTCCCAAAAGGTTCGCTTTCCCGCAAGGTTGGTTTTCCCACAAGGTTGGTTTTCCCGCAGGGTTTGTTTCCCCATAAGGTTGGTTTTCCCAAAAGGTTTGTTTTCTCACAAGGTTTGTTTTCCCACTAGGTTGGTTTTCCCACAAGGTTTGTTTTCCCACAAGGTTTGTTTACCCACAAGGTTTGTTTTCCCCCAAGGTTGGTTTTCCCGCAAGGTTGGTTTTCCCATAAGGTTGGTTTTCCCCCAAGGTTGGTTTTCCCGCAAGGTTGGTTTACCCACAAGGTTTGTTTTCCCACTGTGTTGGTTTTCCCAAAAGGTTCGCTTTCCCGCAAGGTTGGTTTTCCCACAAGGTTGGTTTTCCCACAAGGTTGGTTTTCCCGCAGGGTTTGTTTCCCCATAAGGTTGGTTTTCCCACAAGGTTTGTTTTCTCACAAGGTTTGTTTTCCCACAAGGTTTGTTTTCCCACAAGGTTTGTTTTCCCACAAGGTTCGTTTTCCCGCAGGGTTTGTTTTCCCACAAGGTTAGTTTTCCCGAAAGGTTTGTTTCCCCACAAGGTTGGTTTTCCCACAAGGTTGGTTTTCCCGCAGGGTTTGTTTTCCCACAAGGTTAGTTTCCCCGCAAGGTTTGTTTCCCCCCAAGGTTTATTTTCCCACAAGGATTGTTTTCTCACAAGGTTTGTTTTCCCACTAGGTTTGTTTCCCCACAAGGTTTGTTTTCCCACAAGGTTTGTTTTCCCCCAAGGTTGGTTTTCCCGCAAGGTTGGTTTTCCCACAAGGTTTTTTTCCCACTGTGTTGGTTTTCCCAAAAGGTTCGCTTTCCCACAATGTTGGTTTTCCCACAAGGTTGGTTTTCCCGCAGGGTTGCTTTCCCCATAAGGTTGGTTTTCCCACAAGGTTTGTTTTCCCACAAGGTTAGTTTTCCCACAAGGTTTGTTTCCCCACAAGGTTTGTTTCCCCACAAGGTTTGTTTTCCCACAAGGATTTTTTCCCCACAAGGTTTGTTTCCCCACAAGGTTTGTTTTCCCACAAGGATTGTTTTCTCACAAGGTTTGTTTTTCCACTGTGGGGTTTTCCCAAAAGGTTCGCTTTCCCACAATGTTGGTTTTCCCACAAGGTTGGTTTTCCCGCAGGGTTGCTTTCCCCATAAGGTTGGTTTTCCCACAAGGTTTGTTTTCCCACAAGGTTAGTTTTCCCACAAGGTTTGTTTCCCCACAAGGTTTGTTTCCCCACAAGGTTTGTTTTCCCACAAGGATTGTTTTCTCACAAGGTTTGTTTTCCCACTGTGTTGGTTTTCCCAAAAGGTTCGCTTTCCCGCAAGGTTGGTTTTCCCACAAGGTTGGTTTTCCCGCAGGGTTTGTTTCCCCATAAGGTTGGTTTTCCCACAAGGTTTGTTTTCTCACAAGGTTTGATTTCCCACAAGGTTGGTTTTCCCGAAAGGTTTGTTTCCCCACAAGGTTGGTTTTCCCACAAGGTTTGTTTTCCCGCAGGTTTTGTTTTCCCACAAGGTTAGTTTTCCCGCAAGGTTTGTTTTCCCACAAGGTTAGTTTTCCCACAAGGTTTGTTTCCCCACAAGGTTTGTTTCCCCACAAGGTTTGTTTTCCCACAAGGATTGTTTTCTCACAAGGTTTGTTTTCCCACTGTGTTGGTTTTTCCAAAAGGTTCGCTTTCCCGCAAGGATTGTTTTCTCACAAGGTTTGTTTTCCCACTGTGTTGGTTTTCCCAAATGGTTCGCTTTCCCACAAGGATTGTTTTCTCACAAGGTTTGTTTTCCCACTGTGTTGGTTTTTCCAAAAGGTTTGTTTTCCCACTGTGTTGGTTTTCCCAAAAGGTTCACTTTCCCGCAAGGTTGGTTTTCCCACAAGGTTGTTTTTCCCGCAGGGTTTGTTTCCCCATAAGGTTGGTTTTCCTACAAGGTTTGTTTTCTCACAAGGTTTGTTTTCCCACAAGGTTTGTTTTCCCACAAGGTTTGTTTTCCCACAAGGTTGGTTTTCCCGCAGGGTTTGTTTACCCACAAGGTTAGTTTTCCCGAAAGGTTTGTTTCCCCACAAGGTGGGTTTTCCCACAAGGTTGGTTTTCCCGCAGGGTTTGTTTTCCCACAAGATTAGTTTTCCCGCAAGGTTTGTTTCCCCACAAGGTTTGTTTTCCCACAAGGATTGTTTTCTCACAAGGTTTGATTTCCTACTAGGTTTGTTTCCCCACAAGGTTTGTTTTCCCACAAGGTTTGCTTTCCCCCAAAGTTGGTTTTCCCGCAAGGTTGGTTTGCCCACAAGGTTTGTTTTCCCACTGTGTTGGTTTTCCCAAAAAGTTCGCTTTCCCACAAGGTTGGTTTTCCCACAAGGTTGGTTTTCCCGCAGGGTTGCTTTACCCATAAGGTTGGTTTTCCCACAAGGTTTGTTTTCTCACAAGGTTTGTTTTCCCACTAGGTTGTTTTTCCCACTAGGTTGATTTTCCCACAAGGTTTGTTTTCCCACAAGCTTTGTTTTCCCCCAAGGTTGGTTTTCCCGCAAGGTTGGTTTTAACACAAGGTTTGTTTTCCCACTGTGTTGGTTTTCCCAAAAGGTTCGCTTTCCCGCAAGGTTGATTTTCCCACAAGGTTTGTTTCCCCACAAGGTTTATTTTCCCATAAGGTTTGTTTCCCCACAAAGTTTGTTTTCCCACTAGGTTTGTTTTCCCATAAGGTTGGTTTTCCCACAAGGTTTGTTTTCTCACAAGGTTTGTTTTCCCACTAGGTTTGTTTCCCCACAAGGTTTGTTTTCTCACAAGGTTTGTTTTCCCACAAGGTTGGTTTTCCCGCAGGGTTTGTTTCCCCATAAGGTTGGTTTTCCCAAAAGGTTTGTTTTCTCACAAGGTTTGTTTTCCCACTAGGTTGGTTTTCCCACAAGGTTTGTTTTCCCACAAGGTTTGTTTACCCACAAGGTTTGTTTTCCCCCAAGGTTGGTTTTCCCGCAAGGTTGGTTTTCCCATAAGGTTGGTTTTCCCCCAAGGTTGGTTTTCCCGCAAGGTTGGTTTACCCACAAGGTTTGTTTTCCCACTGTGTTGGTTTTCCCAAAAGGTTCGCTTTCCCGCAAGGTTGGTTTTCCCACAAGGTTGGTTTTCCCACAAGGTTGGTTTTCCCGCAGGGTTTGTTTCCCCATAAGGTTGGTTTTCCCACAAGGTTTGTTTTCTCACAAGGTTTGTTTTCCCACAAGGTTTGTTTTCCCACAAGGTTTGTTTTCCCACAAGGTTCGTTTTCCCGCAGGGTTTGTTTTCCCACAAGGTTAGTTTTCCCGAAAGGTTTGTTTCCCCACAAGGTTGGTTTTCCCACAAGGTTGGTTTTCCCGCAGGGTTTGTTTTCCCACAAGGTTAGTTTCCCCGCAAGGTTTGTTTCCCCCCAAGGTTTGTTTTCCCACAAGGATTGTTTTCTCACAAGGTTTGTTTTCCCACTAGGTTTGTTTCCCCACAAGGTTTGTTTTCCCACAAGGTTTGTTTTCCCCCAAGGTTGGTTTTCCCGCAAGGTTGGTTTTCCCACAAGGTTTTTTTCCCACTGTGTTGGTTTTCCCAAAAGGTTCGCTTTCCCACAATGTTGGTTTTCCCACAAGGTTGGTTTTCCCGCAGGGTTGCTTTCCCCATAAGGTTGGTTTTCCCACAAGGTTTGTTTTCCCACAAGGTTAGTTTTCCCACAAGGTTTGTTTCCCCACAAGGTTTGTTTCCCCACAAGGTTTGTTTTCCCACAAGGATTTTTTCCCCACAAGGTTTGTTTCCCCACAAGGTTTGTTTTCCCACAAGGATTGTTTTCTCACAAGGTTTGTTTTCCCACTGTGGGGTTTTCCCAAAAGGTTCGCTTTCCCACAATGTTGGTTTTCCCACAAGGTTGGTTTTCCCGCAGGGTTGCTTTCCCCATAAGGTTGGTTTTCCCACAAGGTTTGTTTTCCCACAAGGTTAGTTTTCCCACAAGGTATTTTTCCCCACAAGGTTTGTTTCCCCACAAGGTTTGTTTTCCCACAAGGATTGTTTTCTCACAAGGTTTGTTTTCCCACTGTGTTGGTTTTCCCAAAAGGTTCGCTTTCCCGCAAGGTTGGTTTTCCCACAAGGTTGGTTTTCCCGCAGGGTTTGTTTCCCCATAAGGTTGGTTTTCCCACAAGGTTTGTTTTCTCACAAGGTTTGATTTCCCACAAGGTTGGTTTTCCCGAAAGGTTTGTTTCCCCACAAGGTTGGTTTTCCCACAAGGTTTGTTTTCCCGCAGGTTTTGTTTTCCCACAAGGTTAGTTTTCCCGCAAGGTTTGTTTTCCCACAAGGTTAGTTTTCCCACAAGGTTTGTTTCCCCACAAGGTTTGTTTCCCCACAAGGTTTGTTTTCCCACAAGGATTGTTTTCTCACAAGGTTTGTTTTCCCACTGTGTTGGTTTTTCCAAAAGGTTCGCTTTCCCGCAAGGATTGTTTTCTCACAAGGTTTGTTTTCCCACTGTGTTGGTTTTCCGAAATGGTTCGCTTTCCCACAAGGATTGTTTTCTCACAAGGTTTGTTTTCCCACTGTGTTGGTTTTTCCAAAAGGTTTGTTTTCCCACTGTGTTGGTTTTCCCAAAAGGTTCACTTTCCCGCAAGGTTGGTTTTCCCACAAGGTTGTTTTTCCCGCAGGGTTTGTTTCCCCATAAGGTTGGTTTTCCTACAAGGTTTGTTTTCTCACAAGGTTTGTTTTCCCACAAGGTTTGTTTTCCCACAAGGTTTGTTTTCCCACAAGGTTGGTTTTCCCGCAGGGTTTGTTTTCCCACAAGGTTAGTTTTCCCGAAAGGTTTGTTTCCCCACAAGGTGGGTTTTCCCACAAGGTTGGTTTTCCCGCAGGGTTTGTTTTCCCACAAGATTAGTTTTCCCGCAAGGTTTGTTTCCCCACAAGGTTTGTTTTCCCACAAGGATTGTTTTCTCACAAGGTTTGATTTCCTACTAGGTTTGTTTCCCCACAAGGTTTGTTTTCCCACAAGGTTTGCTTTCCCCCAAAGTTGGTTTTCCCGCAAGGTTGGTTTGCCCACAAGGTTTCCCACTGTGTTGGTTTTCCCAAAAAGTTCGCTTTCCCACAAGGTTGGTTTTCCCACAAGGTTGGTTTTCCCGCAGGGTTGCTTTACCCATAAGGTTGGTTTTCCCACAAGGTTTGTTTTCTCACAAGGTTTGTTTTCCCACTAGGTTGTTTTTCCCACTAGGTTGATTTTCCCACAAGGTTTGTTTTCCCACAAGCTTTGTTTTCCCCCAAGGTTGGATTTCCCGCAAGGTTGGTTTTAACACAAGGTTTGTTTTCCCACTGTGTTGGTTTTCCCAAAAGGTTCGCTTTCCCGCAAGGTTGATTTTCCCACAAGGTTTGTTTCCCCACAAGGTTTATTTTCCCATAAGGTTTGTTTCCCCACAAAGTTTGTTTTCCCACTAGGTTTGTTTTCCCATAAGGTTGGTTTTCCCACAAGGTTTGTTTTCTCACAAGGTTTGTTTTCCCACTAGGTTTGTTTCCCCACAAGGTTTGTTTTCTCACAAGGTTTGTTTTCCCACAAGGTTTGTTTCCCCACAAGGTTTGTTTTCCCACAAGGTTTGTTTTCCCCCAAGGTTGGTTTTCCCGCAAGGTTGGTTTTCCCACAAGGTTTGTTTTCCCACTGTGTTGGTTTTCCCAAAAGGTTTGCTTTCCCACAAGGTTGGTTTTCCCACAAGGTTGGTTTTCCCACAAGGTTGGTTTTCCCGCAGGGTTGCTTTCCCCATAAGGTTTGTTTTCCCACAAGGTTTGTTTTCCCACAAGGTTTGTTTTCCCGAAAGGTTTGTTTCCCCACAAGGTTGGTTTTCCCACAAGGTTGGTTTTCCCGCAGTGTTTGTTTTCCCACAAGGTTTGTTTCCAAACAAGGTTTGTTTCCCCACAAGGTTTGTTTTCCCACAAGGATTGTTTTCTCACAAGGTTTGTTTTCCCACTGTGTTGGTTTTCCCAAAAGGTTCGCTTTCCCGCAAGGTTGGTTTTCCTACAAGGTTGGTTTTCCCGCAGGGTTTGTGTCCCCATAAGGTTGGTTTTCCCACAAGGTTTGTTTTCTCACAAGGTTTGTTTTCCCACAAGGTTTGTTTTCCCACAAGGTTTGTTTTCCCACAAGGTTCGTTTTCCCGCAGGGTTTGTTTTCCCACAAGGTTAGTTTTCCCGAAAGGTTTGTTTCCCCACAAGGTCGGTTTTCCCACAAGTTTGGTTTTCCCGCAGGGTCTGTTTTCCCACAAGGTTAGTTTCCCCGCAAGGTTTGTTTCCCCCCAAGGTTTGTTTTCCCACAAGGATTGTTTTCTCACAAGGTTTGTTTTCCCACTAGGTTTGTTTCCCCACAAGGTTTGTTTTCCCACAAGGTTTGTTTTCCCCCAAGGTTGGTTTTCCCGCAAGTTTGGTTTTCCCACCAGGTTTTTTTCCCACTGTGTTGGTTTTCCCAAAAGGTTCGCTTTCCCACAAGGTTGGTTTTCCCGCAGGGTTGCTTTCCCCATAAGGTTGGTTTTCCCACAAGGTTTGTTTTCCCACAAGGTTAGTTTTCCCACAAGGTTTGTTTCCCCACAAGGTTTGTTTCCCACAAGGTTTGTTTTCCCACAAGGTTAGTTTTCCCACAAGGTTTGTTTCCCCACAAGGTTTGTTTCCCCACAAGGTTTGTTTTCCCACAAGGATTGTTTTCTCACAAGGTTTGTTTTCCCACTGTGTTGATTTTCCCAAAAGGTTCGCTTTCCCGCAAGGTTGGTTTTCCCACAAGGTTGGTTTTCCCGCAGGGTTTGTTTCCCCATAAGGTTGGTTTTCCCACAAGGTTTGTTTTCTCACAAGGTTTGTTTTCCCACAAGGTTTGTTTTCCCACAAGGTTTGTTTTCCCACAAGGTTCGTTTTCCCGCAGGGTTTGTTTTCCCACAAGGTTAGTTTTCCCGAAAGGTTTGTTTCCCCACAAGGTTGGTTTTCCCACAAGGTTGGTTTTCCCGCAGGGTTTGTTTTCCCACAAGGTTAGTTTCCCCGCAAGGTTTGTTTTCCCCCAAGGTTTGTTTTCCCACAAGGATTGTTTTCTCACAAGGTTTGTTTTCCCACTAGGTTTGTTTCCCCACAAGGTTTGTTTTCCCACAAGGTTTGTTTTCCCCCAAGGTTGGTTTTCCCGCAAGGTTGGTTTTCCCACAAGGTTTTTTTCCCACTGTTTTGGTTTTCCCAAAAGGTTCGCTTTCCCACAAGGTTGGTTTTCCCACAAGGTTGGTTTTCCCGCAGGGTTGTTTTCCCCATAAGGTTGGTTTTCCCACAAGGTTTGTTTTCTCACAAGGTTTGTTTTCCCACTAGGTTGTTTTTCCCACTAGGTTGGTTTTCCCACAAGGTTTGTTTTCCCACAAGCTTTGTTTTCCCCCAAGGTTGGTTTTCCGGCAAGGTTTGTTTTGCCACAAGGTTTGTTTTCCCACTGTGTTGGTTTTCCCAAAAGGTTCGCTTTCCCGCAAGGTTGGTTTTCCCACAAGGTTTGTTTCCCCACAAGGTTTGTTTTCCCATAAGATTTGTTTTCCCACAAGGTTTGTTTTCCCATAAGGTTTGTTTTCCCAAAAGGTTTGTTTTCCCACAAGGTTGGTTTTCCCGAAAGGTTTGTTTCCCCACAAGGTTTGTTTTCCCACTAGGTTTGTTTTCCCATAAGGTTGGTTTTCCCAAAAGGTTCGCTTTCCCGCAAGGTTGGTTTTCCCACAAGGTTTGTTTCCCCACAAGGTTTGTTTCCCCACAAGGTTTGTTTTCCCACAAGGTTTTTTTTCCCACAAGGTTGGTTTTCCCGAAAGGTTTGTTTCCCCACAAGGTTGGTTTTCCCGCAGGGTTTGTTTCCCCATAAGGTTGGTTTTCCCACAAGGTTTGTTTTCTCACAAGGTTTGTTTTCCCACAAGGTTTGTTTTCCCACAAGGTTTGTTTTCCCACAAGGTTCGTTTTCCCGCAGGGTTTGTTTTCCCACAAGGTTAGTTTTCCCGAAAGGTTTGTTTCCCCACAAGGTTGGTTTTCCCACAAGGTTTGTTTTCCCATAAGGTTTGTTTTCCCAAAAGGTTTGTTTTCCCACAAGGTTAGTTTCCCCGCAAGGTTTGTTTTCCCCCAAGGTTTGTTTTCCCACAAGGATTGTTTTCTCACAAGGTTTGTTTTCCCACTAGGTTTGTTTCCCCACAAGGTTTGTTTTCCCACAAGGTTTGTTTTCCCCCAAGGTTAGTTTTCCCGCAAGGTTGGTTTTCCCACAAGGTTTTTTTCCCACTGTTTTGGTTTTCCCAAAAGGTTCGCTTTCCCACAAGGTTGGTTTTCCCACAAGGTTGGTTTTCCCGCAGGGTTGCTTTCCCCATAAGGTTGGTTTTCCCACAAGGTTTGTTTTCTCACAAGGTTTGTTTTCCCACTAGGTTGTTTTTCCCACTAGGTTGGTTTTCCCACAAGGTTTGTTTTCCCACAAGCTTTGTTTTCCCCCAAGGTTGGTTTTCCGGCAAGGTTTGTTTTGCCACAAGGTTTGTTTTCCCACTGTGTTGGTTTTCCCAAAAGGTTCGCTTTCCCGCAAGGTTGGTTTTCCCACAAGGTTTGTTTCCCCACAAGGTTTGTTTTCCCATAAGATTTGTTTTCCCACAAGGTTTGTTTTCCCATAAGGTTTGTTTTCCCAAAAGGTTTGTTTTCCCACAAGGTTGGTTTTCCCGAAAGGTTTGTTTCCCCACAAGGTTTGTTTTCCCACTAGGTTTGTTTTCCCATAAGGTTGGTTTTCCCACAAGGTTTGTTTTCTCACAAGGTTTGTTTTCCCACTAGGTTTGGTTCCCCACAAGGTTTGTTTTCTCACAAGGTTTGTTTTCCCACAAGGTTTGTTTTCCCACAAGGTTTGTTTTCCCACAAGGTTTGTTTTCCCACAAGGTTGGTTTTCCCGAAAGGTTTGTTTCCCCACAAGGTTGGTTTTCCCACAAGGTTGGTTTTCCCGCAGGGTTTGTTTTCCCACAAGGTTAGTCTTCCCGCAAGGTTTGTTTCCCCACAAGGTTTGTTTTCCCACAAGGATTGTTTTCTCACAAGGTTTGTTTTCCCACTAGGTTTGTTTTCTCACAAGGTTTGTTTTCCCACTAGGTTTGTTTCCCCACAAGGGTTGTTTTCCCACAAGGTTTGTTTTCCCCCAAGGTTGGTTTTCCTGCAAGGTTGGTTTTACCACAAGGTTTGTTTTCCCACTGTGTTGATTTTCCCAAAAGGTTCGCTGACCCACAAGGTTGGTTTTGTGAGAAAACAATCCTTGTGGGAAAACAAACCTTGTGGGGAAACAAACCTTGTGGGGAAACAAACCTTGCGGGAAAACTAACCTTTTGGGAAAACAAACCCTGCGGGAAAACCAACCTTGTGGGAAAACCAACCTTGTGGAGAAACAAACCTTTCGGGAAAACCAACCTTGTGGGAAAACAAACCTTGTGGGAAAAGAAACCTTGTGGGAAAACAAACCTTGTGGGAAAACAAACCTTGTGAGAAAACAAACCTTGTGGGGAAACAAACCTTGTGGGAAAACCAACCTTGCGGGAAAGTGAACCTTTTGGGAAAACCAATACAGTGGGAAAACAAATCTTGTGGGAAAACCAACCTTGGAGGAAAACAAACCTTGTGGGAAAACAAACCTTGTGGGGAAACAAACCTAGTGGGAAAACAAACCTTGTGAGAAAACAATCCTTGTGGGAAAACAAACCTTGTGGGGAAACAAACCTTGCGGGAAAACTAACCTTGTGGGAAAACAAACCCTGCGGGAAAACCAACCTTGTGGGAAAACCAACCTTGTGCGGAAACCAACCTTTCGGGAAAACCAACCTTGTGGGGAAACAAACCTTTCGGGAAAACCAACCTTGTGGGAAAACAAACCTTGTGGGAAAACAAACCTTGTGGGAAAACAAACCTTGTGGGGAAACAAACCTTGTGGGGAAACAAACCTTGTAGGAAAACCAACCTTGCGGGAAAGCGAACCTTTTGGGAAAACCAACACAGTGGGAAAACAAACCTTGTGGGTAAACCAACCTTGCGGGAAAACCAACCTTGGGGGAAAACAAAGCTTGTGGGAAAACAAACCTTGTGGGAAAACCAACCTAGTGGGAAAAACAACCTTGGGGGAAAACAAAGCTTGTGGGAAAAAAAACCTTGTGGGAAAACCAACCTAGTGGGAAAAACAACCTAGTGGGAAAACAAACCTTGTGAGAAAACAAACCTTGTGGGAAAACCAACCTTATGGGGAAAGCAACCCTGCGGGAAAACCAACCTTGTGGGAAAACCAACCTTGTGGGAAAGCGAACCTTTTGGGAAAACCAACACAGTGGGAAAAAAAACCTTGTGGGAAAACAAACCTTGTGGGGAAACAAACCTTGCGGGAAAACTAACCTTGTGGGAAAACAAACCCTGCGGGAAAACCAACCTTGGGGGAAAACAAAGCTTGTGGGAAAACCAACCTTATAGGGAAAGCAACCCTGCGGGAAAACCAACCTTGTGCGAAAACCAACCTTGTGGGAAAACCAACCTTGTGGGAAAGCGAACTTTCTGGAAAACCAACACAGTGGGAAAACAAACCTTGTGGGAAAACAAACCTTGTGGGGAAACAAACCTTGCGGGAAAACAAACCTTGTGGGAAAACAAACCCTGCGGGAAAACCAACCTTGTGGGAAAACCAACCTTGTGGGGAAACAAAGCTTTCGGGAAAACCAACCTTGTGGGAAAACAAACCTTGCGGGAAAACTAACCTTGTGGGAAAACAAACCCTGCGTGAAAACCAACCTTGTGGGAAAACCAACCTTGTGGGGAAACAAACCTTTCGGGAAAACCAACCTTGTGGGAAAACAAACATTGTGTTAAATCAGACCTTGTGGGAAAACTAACCTTGCGGGAAAACCAACCTTGTGGGAAAACCAACCTTATGGGAAAACCAACCTTGGGGGAAAACAAACCTAGTGGGTAAACAAACCTTGTGGGAAAACAAACCTTGTGGGAAAACCAACCTAGTGGGAAAACAAACCTTTTGAGAAAACAAACCTTGTGGGAAAACCAACCTTATGGGGAAACAAACCCTGCGGGAAAACCAACCTTGTGGGAAAACCAACCTTGCGGGAAAGCGAACCTTTTGGGAAAACCAACACAGTGGGAAAACAAACCTTGTGAGAAAACAATCCTTGTGGGAAAACAAACCTTGTGGGGAAACAAACCTTGTGGGAAAACAAACCTTGCGGGAAAACTAACCTTGTGGGAAAACAAACCCTGCGGGAAAACAAACCTTGTGGGAAAACCAACCTTGTGGGCAAACAAACCTTTCTGGAAAACCAACCTTGTGGCAAAACAAACCTTGTGGGAAAACAAACCTTGTGGGAAAACAAACCTTGTGGGAAAACAAACCTTGTGAGAAAACAAACCTTGTGGGGAAACAAACCTAGTGGGAAAACAAACCTTGTGAGAAAACAAACCTTGTGGGAAAACCAACCTTGCGGGAAAGCGAACCTTGCGGGAAAGCGAACCTCTTGGGAAAACCAACACAGTGGGAAAACAAACCTTGTGAGAAAACAATCCTTGTGGGAAAACAAACCTTGTGGGGAAACAAACCTTGTGGGGAAACAAACCTTGTGGGAAAACAAACCTTGTGAGAAAACAAACCTTGTGGGGAAACAAACCTAGTGGGAAAACAAACCTTGTGAGAAAACAAACCTTGTGGGAAAACCAACCTTGCGGGAAAGCGAACCTTGCGGGAAAGCGAACCTCTTGGGAAAACCAACACAGTGGGAAAACAAACCTTGTGAGAAAACAATCCTTGTGGGAAAACAAACGTTGTGGGGAAACAAACCTTGTGGGGAAACAAACCTTGTGGGAAAACTAACCTTGTGGGGAAACAAACCTTGTGGGGAAACAAACCTTGTGGGGAAACAAACCTTGTGGGAAAACAAACCTTGTGAGAAAACAATCCTTGTGGGACAACAAACCTTGTGGGGTAACAAACCTTGTGGGGAAACAAACCTTGTGGGGAAACAAACCTTGTGGGAAAACAAACCTTTTGGGAAAACCAACCTTATGGGGAAAGCAACCCTGCGGGAAAACCAACCTTGTGGGAAAACCAACCTTGTGGGAAAACCAACCTTGTGGGAAAGCGAACCTTTTGGGAAAACCAACACAGTGGGAAAACAAACCTTGTGGGAAAACAAACCTTGTGGGGAAACAAACCTTGCGGGAAAACTAACCTTGTGGGAAAACAAACCCTGCGGGAAAACCAACCTTCGGGGAAACAAAGCTTGTGGGAAAAGAAACCTTGTGGGAAAACCAACCTAGTGGGAAAAACAACCTAGTGGGAATACAAACCTTGTGAGAAAACAAACCTTGTGGGAAAACCAACCTCATGGGGAAAGCAACCCTGCGGGAAAACCAACCTTGTGGAAAAACCAACCTTGTGGGAAAACCAACCTTGTGGGAAAGCGAACCTTTTGGGAAAACCAACACAGTGGGAAAACAAACCTTGTGGGAAAACAAACCTTGTGGGGAAACAAACCTTGCGGGAAAACTAACCTTGTGGGAAAACAAACCCTGCGGGAAAACCAACCTTGTGGGAAAACCAACCTTGTGGGGAAACAAACCTTTCGGGAAAACCAACCTTGTGGGAAAACAAACCTTGCGGGAAAACTAACCTTGTGGGAAAACAAACCTTGTGGGGAAACAAACCTTGTGGGAAAACAAACCTTGTGGGGAAACAAACCTAGTGGGAAAACAAACCTTGTGAGAAAACAAACCTTGTGGGAAAACCAACCTTGCGGGAAAGCGAACCTTGCGGGAAAGCGAACCTCTTGGGAAAACCAACACAGTGGGAAAACAAACCTTGTGAGAAAACAATCCTTGTGGGAAAACAAACCTTGTGGGGAAACAAACCTTGTGGGGAAACAAACCTTGTGGGAAAACTAACCTTGTGGGGAAACAAACCTTGTGGGGAAACAAACCTTGTGGGGAAACAAACCTTGTGGGAAAACAAACCTTGTGAGAAAAAAATCCTTGTGGGAAAACAAACCTTGTGGGGAAACAAACCTTGTGGGGAAACAAACCTTGTGGGGAAACAAACCTTGTGGGAAAACAAACCTTGTGGGAAAACCAACCTTATGCGGAAAGCAACCCTGCGGGAAAACCAACCTTGTGGGAAAACCAACCTTGTGGGAAAACCAACCTTGTGGGAAAACCAACCTTGTGGGAAAGCGAACCTTTTGGGAAAACCAACACAGTGGGAAAACAAACCTTGTGGGAAAACAAACCTTGTGGGGAAACAAACCTTGCGGGAAAACTAACCTTGTGGGAAAACAAACCCTGCGGGAAAACCAACCTTGGGGGAAAACAAAGCTTGTGGGAAAAGAAACCTTGTGGGAAAACCAACCTAGTGGGAAAAACAACCTAGTGGGAATACAAACCTTGTGAGAAAACAAACCTTGTGGGAAAACCAACCTCATGGGGAAAGCAACCCTGCGGGAAAACCAACCTTGTGGAAAAACCAACCTTGTGGGAAAACCAAACTTGTGGGAAAGCGAACCTTTTGGGAAAACCAACACAGTGGGAAAACAAACCTTGTGGGAAAACAAACCTTGTGGGGAAACAAACCTTGCGGGAAAACTAACCTTGTGGGAAAACAAACCCTGCGGGAAAACCAACCTTGTGGGAAAACCAACCTTGTGGGGAAACAAACCTTTCGGGAAAACCAACCTTGTGGGAAAACAAACCCTGCGGGAAAACCAACCTTGGGGGAAAACCAACCTTGCGGGAAAGCGAACCTTTTGGGAAAACCAACACAGTGGGAAAACAAACCTTGTGGGAAAACTAACCTTGTGGGAAAACAAACCCTGCGGGAAAACAAACCTTGTGGGAAAACCAACCTCATGGGGAAAGCAACCCTGCGGGAAAACCAACCTTGTGGAAAAACCAACCTTGTGGGAAAACCAAACTTGTGGGAAAGCGAACCTTTTGGGAAAACCAACACAGTGGGAAAACAAACCTTGTGGGAAAACAAACCTTGTGGGGAAACAAACCTTGCGGGAAAACTAACCTTGTGGGAAAACAAACCCTGCGGGAAAACCAACCTTGTGGGAAAACCAACCTTGTGGGGAAACAAACCTTTCGGGAAAACCAACCTTGTGGGAAAACAAACCTTGCGGGAAAACTAACCTTGTGGGAAAACAAACCCTGCGGGAAAACCAACCTTGTGGGAAAACCAACCTTGTGGGGAAACAAACCTTTCGGGAAAACCAACCTTGTGGGAAAACAAACATTGTGTTAAATCAGACCTTGTGGGAAAACTAACCTTGCGGGAAAACCAACCTTGTGGGAAAACCAACCTTATGGGAAAACCAACCTTGCGGGAAAACCAACCTTGGGGGAAAACAAACCTTGTGGGTAAACAAACCTTGTGGGAAAACAAACCTTGTGGGAAAACCAACCTAGTGGGAAAACAAACCTTGTGAGAAAACAAACCTTTTGGGAAAACCAACCTTATGGGGAAACAAACCCTGCGGGAAAACCAACCTTGTGGGAAAACCAACCTTGCGGGAAAGCGAACCTTTTGGGAAAACCAACACAGTGGGAAAACAAACCTTTTGGGAAAACAATCCTTGTGGAAAACAAACCTTGTGGGGAAACAAACCTTGTGGGGAAACAAACCTTGTGGGAAAACTAACCTTGTGGGAAAACAAACCTTGCGGGAAAACTAACCTTGTGGGAAAACAAAGGTTAGTTTTCCCACAAGGTTAGTTTTCCCACAAGGTTGGTTTTCCCACAAGGTTTGTTTTCTCACAAGGTTTGTTTTCCCACAAGGCACAAGGTTTAATTTCCCACAAGGTTTGTTTTCCCACAAGGTTGGTTTTCCCGAAAGGTTTGTTTCCCCACAAGGTTGGTTTTCCCACAAGGTTGGTTTTCCCGCAGGGTTTGTTTTCCCACAAGGTTAGTTTTCCCGCAAGGTTTGTTTTCCCACAAGGTTAGTTTTCCCACAAGGTTTGTTTCCCCACAAGGTTTGTTTCCCCACAAGGTTTGTTTTCCCACAAGGATTGTTTTCTCACAAGGTTTGTTTTCCCACTGTGTTGGTTTTCCCTAAAGGTTCGCTTTCCCGCAAGGTTGGTTTTCCCACAAGGTTGGTTTTAACGCAGGGTTTGTTTCCCCATAAGGTTGGTTTTCCCACAAGGTTTGTTTTCTCACAAGGTTTGTTTTCCCACTAGGTTGGTTTTCCCACAAGGTTTGTTTTCCCACAAGGTTGGTTTTCCCGAAAGGTTTGTTTCCCCACAAGGTTTTTTTTCCCACTAGGTTTGTTTTCCCATAAGGTTGGTTTTCCCACAAGATTTATTTTCTCACAAGGTTTGTTTTCCCGGTTTGTTTCCCCACAAGGTTTGTTTTCTCACAAGGTTTTTTTTCCCACAAGGTTTGTTTTAACACAAGGTTTGTTTTCCCACAAGGTTTGTTTTCCCACAAGGTTGGTTTTCCCGAAAGGTTTGTTTCCCCACAAGGTTGGTTTTCCCACAAGGTTGGTTTTCCCGCAGGGTTTGTTTTCCCACAAGGTTAGTTTTCCCGCAAGGTTTGTTTCCCCACCAGGTTTGTTTTCCCACAAGGATTGTTTTCTCACAAGGTTTGTTTTCCAACTAGGTTTGTTTCCCCACAAGGTTTGTTTTCTCACAAGGTTTGTTTTCCCCCAAGGTTGGTTTTCCCGCAAGGTTGGTTTTCCCACAAGGTTTGTTTTCCCACTGTGTTGGTTTTCCCAAAAGGTTTGCTTTCCCACAAGGTTGGTTTTCCCACAAGGTTGGTTTTCCCACAAGGTTGGTTTTCCCGCAGGGTTGCTTTCCCCATAAGGTTGGTTTTCCCACAAGGTTTGTTTTCTCAAAAGGTTTGTTTTCCCACTAGGTTGTTTTTCCCACTAGGTTGGTTTTCCCACAAGGTTTGTTTTCCCACAAGCTTTGTTTTCTCCCAAGGTTGGTTTTCCCGCAAGGTTGGTTTTCCCACAAGGTTTGTTTCCCCACAAGGTTTGTTTTCTCACAAGGTTTGTTTTCCCACAAGGTTTGTTTTCCCACAAGGTTTGTTTTCCCACAAGGTTTGTTTACCCACAAGGTTGGTTTTCCCGAAAGGTTTGTTTCCCCACAAGGTTGGTTTTCCCACAAGGTTGGTTTTCCCGCAGGGTTTGTTTTCCCACAAGGTTAGTTTTCCCGCAAGGTTTGTTTTCCCACAAGGTTAGTTTTCCCACAAGGTTTGTTTCCCCATAAGGTTTGTTTCCCCACAAGGTTTGTTTTCCCACAATGATTGTTTTCTCACAAGGTTTGTTTTCCCACTGTGTTGGTTTTCCCAAAAGGTTCGCTTTCCCGCAAGGTTCGCTTTCCCGCAAGGTTGGTTTTCCCACAAGGTTTGTTGCCCCACTAGGTTTGTTTCCCCACAAGGTTTGTTTTCTCACAGGGTTTGTTTTCCCACAAGGTTTGTTTTCCCACAAGGTTTGTTTTCCCACAAGGTTGGTTTTCCCGCAGGGTTTGTTTTCCCACAAGGTTAGTTTTCCCGCAAGGTTTGTTTTCCCACAAGGTTAGTTTTCCCACAAGGTTTGTTTCCCCACAAGGTTTGTTTCCCCACAAGGTTTGTTTTCCCACAAGGATTGTTTTCTCACAAGGTTTGTTTTCCCACTGTGTTGGTTTTCCCTAAAGGTTCGCTTTCCCGCAAGGTTGGTTTTCCCACAAGGTTTGTTTTAACGCAGGGTTTGTTTCCCCATAAGGTTGGTTTTCCCACAAGGTTTGTTTTCTCACAAGGTTTGTTTTCCCACTAGGTTGGTTTTCCCACAAGGTTTGTTTTCCCACAAGGTTGGTTTTCCCGAAAGGTTTGTTTCCCCACAAGGTTTTTTTTCCCACTAGGTTTGTTTTCCCATAAGGTTGGTTTTCCCACAAGATTTGTTTTCTCACAAGGTTTGTTTTCCCGGTTTGTTTCCCCACAAGGTTTGTTTTCTCACAAGGTTTTTTTTCCCAAAAGGTTTGTTTTAACACAAGGTTTGTTTTCTCACAAGGTTTGTTTTCCCACTGTGTTGGTTTTCCCACCAAAACAATCCTTGTGGGAAAACAAACCTTGTGGGGAAACAAACCTTGTGGGGAAACAAACCTTGTGGGAAAACTAACCTTGTGGGAAAACAAACCTTGCGGGAAAACTAACCTTGTGGGAAAACAAACCCTGCGGGAAAACCAACCTTGTGGGAAAACAAACCTTGTGGGAAAACAAACCTTGTGGGAAAACAAACCCTGTGAGAAAACAAACCTTGTGGGGAAACAAACCTAGTGGGGCAACAAACCTTGTGGGAAAACCAACCTTGCGGGAAAGCGAACCTTGCGGGAAAGCGAACCTTTTGGGAAAACCAACACAGTGGGAAAACAAACCTTGTGAGAAAACAATCCTTGTGGGAAAACAAACCTTGTGGGGAAACAAACCTTGTGGGGAAACAAACCTTGTGGGAAAACTAACCTTGTGGGGAAACAAACCTTGTGGGGAAACAAACCTTGTGGGGAAACAAACCTTGTGGGAAAACAAACCTTGTGAGAAAAAAATCCTTGTGGGAAAACAAACCTTGTGGGGAAACAAACCTTGTGGGGAAACAAACCTTGTGGGGAAACAAACCTTGTGGGAAAACAAACCTTGTGGGAAAACCAACCTTATGCGGAAAGCAACCCTGCGGGAAAACCAACCTTGTGGGAAAACCAACCTTGTGGGAAAACCAACCTTGTGGGAAAGCGAACCTTTTGGGAAAACCAACACAGTGGGAAAACAAACCTTGTGGGAAAACAAACCTTGTGGGGAAACAAACCTTGCGGGAAAACTAACCTTGTGGGAAAACAAACCCTGCGGGAAAACCAACCTTGGGGGAAAACAAAGCTTGTGGGAAAAGAAACCTTGTGGGAAAACCAACCTAGTGGGAAAAACAACCTAGTGGGAATACAAACCTTGTGAGAAAACAAACCTTGTGGGAAAACCAACCTCATGGGGAAAGCAACCCTGCGGGAAAACCAACCTTGTGGAAAAACCAACCTTGTGGGAAAACCAAACTTGTGGGAAAGCGAACCTTTTGGGAAAACCAACACAGTGGGAAAACAAACCTTGTGGGAAAACAAACCTTGTGGGGAAACAAACCTTGCGGGAAAACTAACCTTGTGGGAAAACAAACCCTGCGGGAAAACCAACCTTGTGGGAAAACCAACCTTGTGGGGAAACAAACCTTTCGGGAAAACCAACCTTGTGGGAAAACAAACCCTGCGGGAAAACCAACCTTGGGGGAAAACCAACCTTGCGGGAAAGCGAACCTTTTGGGAAAACCAACACAGTGGGAAAACAAACCTTGTGGGAAAACTAACCTTGTGGGAAAACAAACCCTGCGGGAAAACAAACCTTGTGGGAAAACCAACCTCATGGGGAAAGCAACCCTGCGGGAAAACCAACCTTGTGGAAAAACCAACCTTGTGGGAAAACCAAACTTGTGGGAAAGCGAACCTTTTGGGAAAACCAACACAGTGGGAAAACAAACCTTGTGGGAAAACAAACCTTGTGGGGAAACAAACCTTGCGGGAAAACTAACCTTGTGGGAAAACAAACCCTGCGGGAAAACCAACCTTGTGGGAAAACCAACCTTGTGGGGAAACAAACCTTTCGGGAAAACCAACCTTGTGGGAAAACAAACCTTGCGGGAAAACTAACCTTGTGGGAAAACAAACCCTGCGGGAAAACCAACCTTGTGGGAAAACCAACCTTGTGGGGAAACAAACCTTTCGGGAAAACCAACCTTGTGGGAAAACAAACATTGTGTTAAATCAGACCTTGTGGGAAAACTAACCTTGCGGGAAAACCAACCTTGTGGGAAAACCAACCTTATGGGAAAACCAACCTTGCGGGAAAACCAACCTTGGGGGAAAACAAACCTTGTGGGTAAACAAACCTTGTGGGAAAACAAACCTTGTGGGAAAACCAACCTAGTGGGAAAACAAACCTTGTGAGAAAACAAACCTTTTGGGAAAACCAACCTTATGGGGAAACAAACCCTGCGGGAAAACCAACCTTGTGGGAAAACCAACCTTGCGGGAAAGCGAACCTTTTGGGAAAACCAACACAGTGGGAAAACAAACCTTTTGGGAAAACAATCCTTGTGGAAAACAAACCTTGTGGGGAAACAAACCTTGTGGGGAAACAAACCTTGTGGGAAAACTAACCTTGTGGGAAAACAAACCTTGCGGGAAAACTAACCTTGTGGGAAAACAAAGGTTAGTTTTCCCACAAGGTTAGTTTTCCCACAAGGTTGGTTTTCCCACAAGGTTTGTTTTCTCACAAGGTTTGTTTTCCCACAAGGCACAAGGTTTAATTTCCCACAAGGTTTGTTTTCCCACAAGGTTGGTTTTCCCGAAAGGTTTGTTTCCCCACAAGGTTGGTTTTCCCACAAGGTTGGTTTTCCCGCAGGGTTTGTTTTCCCACAAGGTTAGTTTTCCCGCAAGGTTTGTTTTCCCACAAGGTTAGTTTTCCCACAAGGTTTGTTTCCCCACAAGGTTTGTTTCCCCACAAGGTTTGTTTTCCCACAAGGATTGTTTTCTCACAAGGTTTGTTTTCCCACTGTGTTGGTTTTCCCTAAAGGTTCGCTTTCCCGCAAGGTTGGTTTTCCCACAAGGTTGGTTTTAACGCAGGGTTTGTTTCCCCATAAGGTTGGTTTTCCCACAAGGTTTGTTTTCTCACAAGGTTTGTTTTCCCACTAGGTTGGTTTTCCCACAAGGTTTGTTTTCCCACAAGGTTGGTTTTCCCGAAAGGTTTGTTTCCCCACAAGGTTTTTTTTCCCACTAGGTTTGTTTTCCCATAAGGTTGGTTTTCCCACAAGATTTATTTTCTCACAAGGTTTGTTTTCCCGGTTTGTTTCCCCACAAGGTTTGTTTTCTCACAAGGTTTTTTTTCCCACAAGGTTTGTTTTAACACAAGGTTTGTTTTCCCACAAGGTTTGTTTTCCCACAAGGTTGGTTTTCCCGAAAGGTTTGTTTCCCCACAAGGTTGGTTTTCCCACAAGGTTGGTTTTCCCGCAGGGTTTGTTTTCCCACAAGGTTAGTTTTCCCGCAAGGTTTGTTTCCCCACCAGGTTTGTTTTCCCACAAGGATTGTTTTCTCACAAGGTTTGTTTTCCAACTAGGTTTGTTTCCCCACAAGGTTTGTTTTCTCACAAGGTTTGTTTTCCCCCAAGGTTGGTTTTCCCGCAAGGTTGGTTTTCCCACAAGGTTTGTTTTCCCACTGTGTTGGTTTTCCCAAAAGGTTTGCTTTCCCACAAGGTTGGTTTTCCCACAAGGTTGGTTTTCCCACAAGGTTGGTTTTCCCGCAGGGTTGCTTTCCCCATAAGGTTGGTTTTCCCACAAGGTTTGTTTTCTCAAAAGGTTTGTTTTTCCACTAGGTTGTTTTTCCCACTAGGTTGGTTTTCCCACAAGGTTTGTTTTCCCACAAGCTTTGTTTTCTCCCAAGGTTGGTTTTCCCGCAAGGTTGGTTTTCCCACAAGGTTTGTTTCCCCACAAGGTTTGTTTTCTCACAAGGTTTGTTTTCCCACAAGGTTTGTTTTCCCACAAGGTTTGTTTTCCCACAAGGTTTGTTTACCCACAAGGTTGGTTTTCCCGAAAGGTTTGTTTCCCCACAAGGTTGGTTTTCCCACAAGGTTGGTTTTCCCGCAGGGTTTGTTTTCCCACAAGGTTAGTTTTCCCGCAAGGTTTGTTTTCCCACAAGGTTAGTTTTCCCACAAGGTTTGTTTCCCCATAAGGTTTGTTTCCCCACAAGGTTTGTTTTCCCACAATGATTGTTTTCTCACAAGGTTTGTTTTCCCACTGTGTTGGTTTTCCCAAAAGGTTCGCTTTCCCGCAAGGTTCGCTTTCCCGCAAGGTTGGTTTTCCCACAAGGTTTGTTGCCCCACTAGGTTTGTTTCCCCACAAGGTTTGTTTTCTCACAGGGTTTGTTTTCCCACAAGGTTTGTTTTCCCACAAGGTTTGTTTTCCCACAAGGTTGGTTTTCGCGCAGGGTTTGTTTTCCCACAAGGTTAGTTTTCCCGCAAGGTTTGTTTTCCCACAAGGTTAGTTTTCCCACAAGGTTTGTTTCCCCACAAGGTTTGTTTCCCCACAAGGTTTGTTTTCCCACAAGGATTGTTTTCTCACAAGGTTTGTTTTCCCACTGTGTTGGTTTTCCCTAAAGGTTCGCTTTCCCGCAAGGTTGGTTTTCCCACAAGGTTTGTTTTAACGCAGGGTTTGTTTCCCCATAAGGTTGGTTTTCCCACAAGGTTTGTTTTCTCACAAGGTTTGTTTTCCCACTAGGTTGGTTTTCCCACAAGGTTTGTTTTCCCACAAGGTTGGTTTTCCCGAAAGGTTTGTTTCCCCACAAGGTTTTTTTTCCCACTAGGTTTGTTTTCCCATAAGGTTGGTTTTCCCACAAGATTTGTTTTCTCACAAGGTTTGTTTTCCCGGTTTGTTTCCCCACAAGGTTTGTTTTCTCACAAGGTTTTTTTTCCCAAAAGGTTTGTTTTAACACAAGGTTTGTTTTCTCACAAGGTTTGTTTTCCCACTGTGTTGGTTTTCCCACCAAAACAATCCTTGTGGGAAAACAAACCTTGTGGGGAAACAAACCTTGCGGGGAAACAAACCTTGTGGGAAAACTAACCTTGTGGGAAAACAAACCTTGCGGGAAAACTAACCTTGTGGGAAAACAAACCCTGCGGGAAAACCAACCTTGTGGGAAAACAAACCTTGTGGGAAAACAAACCTTGTGGGAAAACAAACCCTGTGAGAAAACAAACCTTGTGGGGAAACAAACCTAGTGGGGCAACAAACCTTGTGGGAAAACCAACCTTGTGGGAAAGCGAACCTTGCGGGAAAGCGAACCTTTTGGGAAAACCAACACAGTGGGAAAACAAACCTTGTGAGAAAACAATCATTGTGGGAAAACAAACCTTGTGGGGAAACAAACCTTATGGGGAAACAAACCTTGCGGGAAAACTAACCTTGTGGGAAAACAAACCCTGCGGGAAAACCAACCTTGTGGGAAAACCAACCTTGTGGGGAAACAAACCTTTCGGGAAAACCAAACTTGTGGGAAAACCAACCTTGTGGGAAAACAAACCTTGTGTTAAAACAAACCTTGTGGGAAAAAAAACCTTGTGAGAAAACAAACCTTGTGGGGAAACAAACCGGGAAAACAAACCTTGTGAGAAAATAAATCTTGTGGGAAAACCAACCTTATGGGAAAACAAACCTAGTGGGAAAAAAAACCTTGTGGGGAAACAAACCTTTCGGGAAAACCAACCTTGTGGGAAAACAAACCTTGTGGGAAAACCAACCTAGTGGGAAAACAAACCTTGTGAGAAAACAAACCTTGTGGGAAAACCAACCTTATGGGGAAACAAACCCTGCGTTAAAACCAACCTTGTGGGAAAACCAACCTTGCGGGAAAGCGAACCTTTAGGGAAAACCAACACAGTGGGAAAACAAACCTTGTGAGAAAACAATCCTTGTGGGAAAACAAACCTTGTGGGGAAACAAACCTTGTGGGGAAACAAACCTTGTGGGAAAACTAACCTTGTGGGAAAACAAACCTTGCGGGAAAACTAACCTTGTGGGAAAACAAACCCTGCGGGAAAACCAACCTTGTGGGAAAACCAACCTTGTGGGGAAACAAACCTTTCGGGAAAACCAACCTTGTGGGAAAACAAACCTTGTGGGAAATTAAACCTTGTGCCTTGTGGGAAAACAAACCTTGTGAGAAAACAAACCTTGTGGGAAAACCAACCTTGTGGGAAAACTAACCTTGTGGGAAAACTAACCTTTGTTTTCCCACAAGGTTAGTTTTCCCGCAAGGTTTGTTTTCCCACAAGGTTAGTTTTCCCACAAGGTTTGTTTCCCCACAAGGTTTGTTTCCCCACAAGGTTTGTTTTCCCACAAGGATTGTTTTCCCAAAAGGTTTGTTTTCCCACTGTGTTGGTTTTCCCAAAAGGTTCGCTTTCCCGCAAGGTTGGTTTTCCCACAAGGTTGGTTTTCCCGCAGGGTTTGTTTCCCCATAAGGTTGGTTTTCCCAAAAGGTTTGTTTTCTCACAAGGTTTGTTTTCCCACTAGGTTGGTTTTCCCACAAGGTTTGTTTTCCCACAAGGTTTGTTTACCCACAAGGTTGGTTTTCCCACAAGGTTTGTTGCCCCACTAGGTTTGTTTCCCCACAAGGTTTGTTTTCTCACAGGGTTTGTTTTCCCACAAGGTTTGTTTTCCCACAAGGTTTGTTTTCCCACAAGGTTGGTTTTCCCGCAGGGTTTGTTTTCCCACAAGGTTAGTTTTCCCGCAAGGTTTGTTTTCCCACAAGGTTAGTTTTCCCACAAGGTTTGTTTCCCCACAAGGTTTGTTTCCCCACAAGGTTTGTTTTCCCACAAGGATTGTTTTCTCACAAGGTTTGTTTTCCCACTGTGTTGGTTTTCCCTAAAGGTTCGCTTTCCCGCAAGGTTGGTTTTCCCACAAGGTTTGTTTTAACGCAGGGTTTGTTTCCCCATAAGGTTGGTTTTCCCACAAGGTTTGTTTTCTCACAAGGTTTGTTTTCCCACTAGGTTGGTTTTCCCACAAGGTTTGTTTTCCCACAAGGTTGGTTTTCCCGAAAGGTTTGTTTCCCCACAAGGTTTTTTTTTCCACTAGGTTTGTTTTCCCATAAGGTTGGTTTTCCCACAAGATTTGTTTTCTCACAAGGTTTGTTTTCCCGGTTTGTTTCCCCACAAGGTTTGTTTTCTCACAAGGTTTTTTTTCCCAAAAGGTTTGTTTTAACACAAGGTTTGTTTTCCCACAAGGTTTGTTTTCCCACAAGGTTGGTTTTCCCGAAAGGTTTGTTTCCCCACAAGGTTGGTTTTCCCACAAGGTTGGTTTTCCCGCAGGGTTTGTTTTCCCACAAGGTTAGTTTTCCCGCAAGGTTTGTTTCCCCACCAGGTTTGTTTTCCCACAAGGATTGTTTTCTCACAAGGTTTGTTTTCCCACTAGGTTTGTTTCCCCACAAGGTTTGTTTTCCCACAAGGTTGGTTTTCCCCCAAGGTTGGTTTTCCCGCAAGGTTGGTTTTCCCACAAGGTTTGTTTTCCCACTGTGTTGGTTTTCCCAAAAGGTTTGCTTTCCCACAAGGTTGGTTTTCCCACAAGGTTGGTTTTCCCACAAGGTTGGTTTTCCCGCAGGGTTGCTTTCCCCATAAGGTTGGTTTTCCCACAAGGTTTGTTTTCTCAAAAGGTTCGTTTTGCCACTAGGTTGTTTTTCCCACTAGGTTGGTTTTCCCACAAGGTTTGTTTTCCCACAAGCTTTGTTTTCTCCCAAGGTTGGTTTTCCCGCAAGGTTGGTTTTCCCAAAAGGTTCGCTTTTCCGCAAGGTTGGTTTTCCCACAAGGTTTGTTTCCCCACAAGGTTTGTTTTCTCACAAGGTTTGTTTTCCCACAAGGTTTGTTTTCCCACAAGGTTTGTTTTCCCACAAGGTTTGTTTTCCCACAAGGTTGATTTTCCCGAAAGGTTTGTTTCCCCACAAGGTTGGTTTTCCCACAAGGTTGGTTTTCCCGCAGGGTTTGTTTTCCCACAAGGTTAGTTTTCCCGCAAGGTTTGTTTTCCCACAAGGTTAGTTTTCCCACAAGGTTTGTTTCCCCACAAGGTTTGTTTCCCCACAAGGTTTGTTTTCCCACAATGATTGTTTTCTCACAAGGTTTGTTTTCCCACTGTGTTGGTTTTCCCAAAAGGTTCGCTTTTCCGCAAGGTTCGCTTTCCCGCAAGGTTGGTTTTCCCACAAGGTTTGTTTTCTCACAAGGTTTGTTGTCCCACTAGGTTTGTTTCCCCACAAGGTTTGTTTTCTCACAGGGTTTGTTTTCCCACAAGGTTTGTTTTCCCACAAGGTTTGTTTTCCCACAAGGTTGGTTTTCCCGAAAGGTTTGTTTCCCCACAAGGTTGGTTTTCCCACAAGGTTGGTTTTCCCGCAGGGTTTGTTTTCCCACAAGGTTAGTTTTCCCGCAAGGTTTGTTTTCCCACAAGGTTAGTTTTCCCACAAGGTTTGTTTCCCCACAAGGTTTGTTTTTCCCACAAGGATTGTTTTCTCACAACTTTTGTTTTCCCACTGTGTTAGTTTTCCCAAAAGGTTCGCTTTCCCGCAAGGTTGGTTTTCCCACAAGGTTGGTTTTCCCGCAGGGTTTGTTTCCCCATAAGGTTGGTTTTCCCACAAGGTTTGTTTTCTCACAAGGTTTGTTTTCCCACTAGGTTGGTTTTCCCACAAGGTTGGTTTTCCCACAAGGTTGGTTTTCCCGCAGGGTTACTTTCCCCATAAGGTTGGTTTTCCCACAAGGTTTGTTTTCTCACAAGGTTTGTTTTCCCACTAGGTTGTTTTTCCCACTAGGTTGGTTTTCCGAAAAGGTTTGTTTTCCCACAAGCTTTGTTTTCTCATAAGGTTTGTTTTCCCACTGTTTTGGTTTTCCCATAAGGTTGTCTTTCCCGCAAGGTTTGTTTTCCCACAAGGTTTGTTTTCCCTCAAGATTTCTTTTTCCTCTAGGTTGGTTTTCCCACAAGGTTGGTTTTCCCACAACGTTAGTTTTCTCACAAGGTTTGTTTTCTCACAAGGTTCGTTTTCCCACTGTTTTGGTTTTCCCATAAGGTTGTCTTTCCCACAAGGTTTGTTTTCCCACAAGGTTTGTTTTCCCTCAAGATTTGTTTTTCCTCTAGGTTGGTTTTCCCACAAGGTTGGTTTTCCCACAACGTTAGTTTTCTCACAAGGTTGGTTTTCCCACAAGGTTTGTTTCCCCACAAGGTTGGTTTTCCCACAAGGTTGGTTTTCCCGCAGGGTTTGTTTTCCCACAAGGTTAGTTTTCCCGCAAGGTTTGTTTCCCCACAATGTTTGTTTTCCAACAAGGATTGTTTTCTCACACGGTTTGTTTTCCCACTAGGTTTGTTTCCCCACAAGTTTTATTTTCGGACAAGGTTTGTTTTCCCCCAAGGTTGGTTTTCCCGCAAGGTTGGTTTTCCCACAAGGTTTGTTTTCCTACTGTGTTGGTTTTCCCAAAAGGTTCGCTTTCCCACAAGGTTGGTTTTCCCACAAGGTTGGTTTTCCTGCAGGGTTGCTTTCCCCATAAGGTTGGTTTTCCCACAAGGTTTGTTTTCTCACAAGGTTTGTTTTCCCAGTAGGTTGTTTTTCCCACTAGGTTGGTTTTCCCACAAGGTTTGTTTTCCCACAAGCTTTGTTTTCCCCCAAGGTTGGTTTTCCCGCAAGGTTGGTTTACCCACAAGGTTTGTTTTCCCACTGTGTTGGTTTTCCCAAAAGGTTCGCTTTCCCGCAAGGTTGGTTTTCCCACAAGGTTTGTTTCCCCACAAGGTTTGTTTTCCCACAAGGTTTGTTTTCCCACAAGGTTGGTTTTCCCGAAAGGTTTGTTTCCCCACAAGGTTGGTTTTCCCACAAGGTTGGTTTTCCCGCAGGGTTTGTTTTCCCACAAGGTTAGTTTTCCCGCAAGGTTTGTTTTCCCACAAGGTTGGTTTTCCCGAAAGGTTTGTTTCCCCACAAGGTTGGTTTTCCCACAAGTTTGGTTTTCCCGCAGGGTTTGTTTTCCCACAAGGTTAGTTTTCCCGCAAGGTTTGTTTCCCCACAAGGTTTGTTTTCCCACAAGGTTTGTTTTCCCACTGTGTTGGTTTTCCCAAAAGCTTCGCTTTCCCACAAGGTTGGTTTTCCCACAAGGTTGGTTTTCCCGCAGGGTTGCTTTCCCAATAAGGTTGGTTTTCCCACAAGGTTTGTTTTCTCACAAGGTTTGTTTTCCCACTAGGTTGTTTTTCCCACTAGGTTGGTTTTCCCACAAGGTTTGTTTTCCCACAAGCTTTGTTTTCCCCCAAGGTTGGTTTTCCCGCAGGGTTTGTTTTCCCACAAGGTTAGTTTTCCCGCAAGGTTTGTTTCCCCACAAGGTTTGTTTTCCCACAAGGTTTGTTTTCCCACTGTGTTGGTTTTCCCAAAAGTTTCGCTTTCCCACAAGGTTGGTTTTCCCACAAGGTTGGTTTTCCCACAAGGTTTGTTTCCCCACAAGGTTTGTTTTCCCACAAGGTTTGTTTTCCCACTGTGTTGGTTTTCCCAAAAGGTTCGCTTTCCCACAAGGTTGGTTTTCCCATAAGGTTGGTTTTCCCACAAGGTTTGTTTTCTCACAAGGTTTGTTTTCCCACTAGGTTGTTTTTCCCACTAGGTTGGTTTTCCCACAAGGTTTGTTTTCCCACAAGCTTTGTTTTCCCCCAAGGTTGTTTTTCCCACTAGGTTGGTTTTCCCACAAGGTTTGTTTTCCCACTAGGTTTGTTTCCCCACAAGGTTTGTTTTCCCACAAGGTTGGTTTTCCCCCAAGGTTGGTTTTCCCGCAAGGTTGGTTTTCCCACAAGGTTTGTTTTCCCACTGTGTTGGTTTTCCCAAAAGGTTTGCTTTCCCACAAGGTTGGTTTTCCCACAAGGTTGGTTTTCCCACAAGGTTGGTTTTCCCGCAGGGTTGCTTTCCCCATAAGGTTGGTTTTCCCACAAGGTTTGTTTTCTCAAAAGGTTCGTTTTCCCACTAGGTTGTTTTTCCCACTAGGTTGGTTTTCCCACAAGGTTTGTTTTCCCACAAGCTTTGTTTTCTCCCAAGGTTGGTTTTCCCGCAAGGTTGGTTTTCCCAAAAGGTTCGCTTTCCCGCAAGGTTGGTTTTCCCACAAGGTTTGTTTCCCCACAAGGTTTGTTTTCTCACAAGGTTTGTTTTCCCACAAGGTTTGTTTTCCCACAAGGTTTGTTTTCCCACAAGGTTTGTTTTCCCACAAGGTTGATTTTCCCGAAAGGTTTGTTTCCCCACAAGGTTGGTTTTCCCACAAGGTTGGTTTTCCCGCAGGGTTTGTTTTCCCACAAGGTTAGTTTTCGCGCAAGGTTTGTTTTCCCACAAGGTTAGTTTTCCCACAAGGTTTGTTTCCGCACAAGGTTTGTTTCCCCACAAGGTTTGTTTTCCCACAATGATTGTTTTCTCACAAGGTTTGTTTTCCCACTGTGTTGGTTTTCCCAAAAGGTTCGCTTTCCCGCAAGGTTCGCTTTCCCGCAAGGTTGGTTTTCCCACAAGGTTTGTTTTCTCACAAGGTTTGTTGTCCCACTAGGTTTGTTTCCCCACAAGGTTTGTTTTCTCACAGGGTTTGTTTTCCCACAAGGTTTGTTTTCCCACAAGGTTTGTTTTCCCACAAGGTTGGTTTTCCCGAAAGGTTTGTTTCCCCACAAGGTTGGTTTTCCCACAAGGTTGGTTTTCCCGCAGGGTTTGTTTTCCCACAAGGTTAGTTTTCCCGCAAGGTTTGTTTTCCCACAAGGTTAGTTTTCCCACAAGGTTTGTTTCCCCACAAGGTTTGTTTTTCCCACAAGGATTGTTTTCTCACAACTTTTGTTTTCCCACTGTGTTAGTTTTCCCAAAAGGTTCGCTTTCCCGCAAGGTTGGTTTTCCCACAAGGTTGGTTTTCCCGCAGGGTTTGTTTCCCCATAAGGTTGGTTTTCCCACAAGGTTTGTTTTCTCACAAGGTTTGTTTTCCCACTAGGTTGGTTTTCCCACAAGGTTTGTTTTCCCACAAGGTTTGTTTTCCCACAAGGTTTGTTTTCCCCCCAGGGTTGGTTTTCCCGCAAGGTTGGTTTTCCCATAAGGTTGGTTTTCCCACAAGGTTTGTTTTCCCACAAGGTTTGTTTCCCCACAAGGTTTGTTTTCCCACAAGGTTTGTTTTCTCATAAGGTTTGTTTTCCCACTGTTTTGGTTTTCCCATAAGGTTGTCTTTCCCGCAAGGTTTGTTTTCCCACAAGGTTTGTTTTCCCTCAAGATTTCTTTTTCCTCTAGGTTGGTTTTCCCACAAGGTTGGTTTTCCCACAACGTTAGTTTTCTCACAAGGTTTGTTTTCTCACAAGGTTCGTTTTCCCACTGTTTTGGTTTTCCCATAAGGTTGTCTTTCCCACAAGGTTTGTTTTCCCACAAGGTTTGTTTTCCCTCAAGATTTGTTTTTCCTCTAGGTTGGTTTTCCCACAAGGTTGGTTTTCCCACAACGTTAGTTTTCTCACAAGGTTGGTTTTCCCACAAGGTTTGTTTCCCCACAAGGTTGGTTTTCCCACAAGGTTGGTTTTCCCGCAGGGTTTGTTTTCCCACAAGGTTAGTTTTCCCGCAAGGTTTGTTTCCCCACAATGTTTGTTTTCCAACAAGGATTGTTTTCTCACACGGTTTGTTTTCCCACTAGCTTTGTTTCCCCACAAGTTTTATTTTCGGACAAGGTTTGTTTTCCCCCAAGGTTGGTTTTCCCACAAGGTTGGTTTTCCCACAAGGTTTGTTTTCCTACTGTGTTGGTTTTCCCAAAAGGTTCGCTTTCCCACAAGGTTGGTTTTCCCACAAGGTTGGTTTTCCTGCAGGGTTGCTTTCCCCATAAGGTTGGTTTTCCCACAAGGTTTGTTTTCTCACAAGGTTTGTTTTCCCAGTAGGTTGTTTTTCCCACTAGGTTGGTTTTCCCACAAGGTTTGTTTTCCCACAAGCTTTGTTTTCCCCCAAGGTTGGTTTTCCCGCAAGGTTGGTTTACCCACAAGGTTTGTTTTCCCACTGTGTTGGTTTTCCCAAAAGGTTCGCTTTCCCGCAAGGTTGGTTTTCCCACAAGGTTTGTTTCCCCACAAGGTTTGTTTTCCCACAAGGTTTGTTTTCCCACAAGGTTGGTTTTCCCGAAAGGTTTGTTTCCCCACAAGGTTGGTTTTCCCACAAGGTTGGTTTTCCCGCAGGGTTTGTTTTCCCACAAGGTTAGTTTTCCCGCAAGGTTTGTTTTCCCACAAGGTTGGTTTTCCCGAAAGGTTTGTTTCCCCACAAGGTTGGTTTTCCCACAAGGTTGGTTTTCCCGCAGGGTTTGTTTTCCCACAAGGTTAGTTTTCCCGCAAGGTTTGTTTTCCCACAAGGTTGGTTTTCCCGAAAGGTTTGTTTCCCCACAAGGTTGGTTTTCCCACAAGTTTGGTTTTCCCGCAGGGTTTGTTTTCCCACAAGGTTAGTTTTCCCGCAAGGTTTGTTTCCCCACAAGGTTTGTTTTCCCACAAGGTTTGTTTTCCCACTGTGTTGGTTTTCCCAAAAGCTTCGCTTTCCCACAAGGTTGGTTTTCCCACAAGGTTGGTTTTCCCGCAGGGTTGCTTTCCCCATAAGGTTGGTTTTCCCACAAGGTTTGTTTTCTCACAAGGTTTGTTTTCCCACTAGGTTGTTTTCCCGCAAGGTTTGTTTCCCCACAAGGTTAGTTTTCCCGCAAGGTTTGTTTCCCCACAAGGTTTGTTTTCCCACAAGGTTTGTTTTCCCACTGTGTTGGTTTTCCCAAAAGGTTCGCTTTCCCACAAGGTTGGTTTTCCCACAAGGTTGGTTTTCCCACAAGGTTTGTTTCCCCACAAGGTTTGTTTTCCCACAAGGTTTGTTTTCTCACAAGGTTTGTTTTCCCACTAGGTTGTTTTTCCCACTAGGTTGGTTTTCCCACAAGGTTTGTTTTCCCACAAGCTTTGTTTTCCCCCAAGGTTGTTTTTCCCACTAGGTTGGTTTTCCCACAAGGTTTGTTTTCCCACAAGCTTTGCTTTCCCCCAAGGTTGGTTTTCCCGCAAGGTTGGTTTACCCACAAGGTTTGTTTTCCCACTGTGTTGGTTTTCCCAAAAGGTTCGCTTTCCCGCAAGGTTGGTTTTCGCACAAGGTTTGTTTCCCCACAAGGTTTGTTTTCCCACAAGGTTTGTTTTCCCACAATGTTGGTTTTCCCGAAAGGTTTGTTTCCCCACAAGGTTGGTTTTCTCACAAGGTTGGTTTTCCCGCAGGGTTTGTTTTCCCACAAGGTTAGTTTTCCCGCAAGGTTTGTTTCCCCACAAGGTTTGTTTTCCCACAAGGTTTGTTTTCCCACTGTGTTGGTTTTCCCAAAAGGTTCGCTTTCCCAAAAGGTTGGTTTTCCCACAAGGTTGGTTTTCCCACAAGGTTGGTTTTCCCGCAGGGTTGCTTTCCCCATAAGGTTGGTTTTCCCACAAGGTTTGTTTTCTCACAAGGTTTGTTTTCCCACTAGGTTGTTTTTCCCACTAGGTTGGTTTTCCAACAAGGTTTGTTTTCCCACAAGCTTTGTTTTCCCCCAAGGTTGGTTTTCCCGCAAGGTTGGTTTTCCCACAAGGTTTGTTTTCCCACTGTGTTGGTTTTCCCAAAAGGTTCGCTTTCCCGCAAGGTTGGTTTTCCCCCAAGGTTTGTTTCCCCACAAGGTTTGATTTCTCACAAGGTTTGTTTTCCCACTGTGTTGGTTTTCCCAAAAGGTTCGCTTTCCCGCAAGGTTGGTTTTCGCACAAGGTTTGTTTCCCCACAAGGTTTGTTTTCCCACAAGGTTTGTTTTCCCACAATGTTGGTTTTCCCGAAAGGTTTGTTTCCCCACAAGGTTGGTTTTCTCACAAGGTTGGTTTTCCCGCAGGGTTTGTTTTCCCACAAGGTTAGTTTTCCCGCAAGGTTTGTTTCCCCACAAGGTTTGTTTTCCCACTAGGTTTGCTTCCCCACAAGGTTTGTTTTCTCACAGGGTTTGTTTTCCCACAAGGTTTGTTTTCCCACAAGGTTTGTTTTCCCACAAGGTTGGTTTTCCCGAAAGGTTTGTTTCCCCACAAGGTTGGTTTTCCCACAAGGTTGGTTTTCCCGCAGGGTTTGTTTTCCCACAAGGTTAGTTTTCCCGCAAGGTTTGTTTTCCCACAAGGTTAGTTTTCCCACAAGGTTTGTTTCCCCACAAGGTTTGTTTTTCCCACAAGGATTGTTTTCTCACAACTTTTGTTTTCCCACTGTGTTAGTTTTCCCAAAAGGTTCGCTTTCCCGCAAGGTTGGTTTTCCCACAAGGTTGGTTTTCCCGCAGGGTTTGTTTCCCCATAAGGTTGGTTTTCCCACAAGGTTTGTTTTCTCACAAGGTTTGTTTTCCCACTAGGTTGGTTTTCCCACAAGGTTTGTTTTCCCACAAGGTTTGTTTTCCCACAAGGTTTGTTTTCCCCCCAGGGTTGGTTTTCCCGCAAGGTTGGTTTTCCCATAAGGTTGGTTTTCCCACAAGGTTTGTTTTCCCACAAGGTTTGTTTCCCCACAAGGTTTGTTTTCCCACAAGGTTTGTTTTCTCATAAGGTTTGTTTTCCCACTGTTTTGGTTTTCCCATAAGGTTGTCTTTCCCGCAAGGTTTGTTTTCCCACAAGGTTTGTTTTCCCTCAAGATTTCTTTTTCCTCTAGGTTGGTTTTCCCACAAGGTTGGTTTTCCCACAACGTTAGTTTTCTCACAAGGTTTGTTTTCTCACAAGGTTCGTTTTCCCACTGTTTTGGTTTTCCCATAAGGTTGTCTTTCCCACAAGGTTTGTTTTCCCACAAGGTTTGTTTTCCCTCAAGATTTGTTTTTCCTCTAGGTTGGTTTTCCCACAAGGTTGGTTTTCCCACAACGTTAGTTTTCTCACAAGGTTGGTTTTCCCACAAGGTTTGTTTCCCCACAAGGTTGGTTTTCCCACAAGGTTGGTTTTCCCGCAGGGTTTGTTTTCCCACAAGGTTAGTTTTCCCGCAAGGTTTGTTTCCCCACAATGTTTGTTTTCCAACAAGGATTGTTTTCTCACACGGTTGGTTTTCCCACAAGGTTTGTTTCCCCACAAGGTTTGTTTTCCCACAAGGTTTGTTTTCCCACAAGGTTGGTTTTCCCGAAAGGTTTGTTTCCCCACAAGGTTGGTTTTCCAACAAGGTTGGTTTTCCCGCAGGGTTTGTTTTCCCACAAGGTTAGTTTTCCCGCAAGGTTTGTTTTCCCACAAGGTCGGTTTTCCCGAAAGGTTTGTTTCCCCACAAGGTTGGTTTTCCCACAAGTTTGGTTTTCCCGCAGGGTTTGTTTTCCCACAAGGTTAGTTTTCCCGCAAGGTTTGTTTCCCCACAAGGTTTGTTTTCCCACAAGGTTTGTTTTCCCACTGTGTTGGTTTTCCCAAAAGCTTCGCTTTCCCACAAGGTTGGTTTTCCCACAAGGTTGGTTTTCCCGCAGGGTTGCTTTCCCCATAAGGTTGGTTTTCCCACAAGGTTTGTTTTCTCACAAGGTTTGTTTTCCCACTAGGTTGTTTTTCCCACTAGGTTGGTTTTCCCACAAGGTTTGTTTTCCCACAAGCTTTGTTTTCCCCCAAGGTTGGTTTTCCCGCAGGGTTTGTTTTCCCACAAGGTTAGTTTTCCCGCAAGGTTTGTTTCCCCACAAGGTTTGTTTTCCCACAAGGTTTGTTTTCCCACTGTGTTGGTTTTCCCAAAAGGTTCGCTTTCCCACAAGGTTGGTTTTCCCACAAGGTTGGTTTTCCCACAAGGTTTGTTTCCCCACAAGGTTTGTTTTCCCACAAGGTTTGTTTTCTCACAAGGTTTGTTTTCCCACTAGGTTGTTTTTCCCACTAGGTTGGTTTTCCCACAAGGTTTGTTTTCCCACAAGCTTTGTTTTCCCCCAAGGTTGTTTTTCCCACTAGGTTGGTTTTCCCACAAGGTTTGTTTTCCCACAAGCTTTGCTTTCCCCCAAGGTTGGTTTTCCCGCAAGGTTGGTTTACCCACAAGGTTTGTTTTCCCACTGTGTTGGTTTTCCCAAAAGGTTCGCTTTCCCGCAAGGTTGGTTTTCGCACAAGGTTTGTTTCCCCACAAGGTTTGTTTTCCCACAAGGTTTGTTTTCCCACAATGTTGGTTTTCCCGAAAGGTTTGTTTCCCCACAAGGTTGGTTTTCTCACAAGGTTGGTTTTCCCGAAGGGTTTGTTTTCCCACAAGGTTAGTTTTCCCGCAAGGTTTGTTTCCCCACAAGGTTTGTTTTCCCACAAGGTTTGTTTTCCCACTGTGTTGGTTTTCCCAAAAGGTTCGCTTTCCCAAAAGGTTGGTTTTCCCACAAGGTTGGTTTTCCCACAAGGTTGGTTTTCCCGCAGGGTTGCTTTCCCCATAAGGTTGGTTTTCCGACAAGGTTTGTTTTCTCACAAGGTTTGTTTTCCCACTAGGTTGTTTTTCCCACTAGGTTGGTTTTCCAACATGGTTTGTTTTCCCACAAGCTTTGTTTTCCCCCAAGGTTGGTTTTCCCGCAAGGTTGGTTTTCCCACAAGGTTTGTTTTCCCACTGTGTTGGTTTTCCCAAAAGGTTCGCTTTCCCGCAAGGTTGGTTTTCCCCCAAGGTTTGTTTCCCCACAAGGTTTGATTTCTCACAAGGTTTGTTTTCCCACAAGGTTTGTTTTCCCACAAGGTTTCTTTTCCCACAAGGTTTGTTTTCCCACAAGGTTTGTTTTCCCGAAAGGTTTGTTTCTCCACAAGGTTGGTTTTCCCACAAGGTTGGTTTTCCCGCAGGGTTTGTTTTCCCACAAGGTTAGTTTTCCCGCAAGGTTTGTTTTCCCACAAGGTTAGTTTTCCCACAAGGTTTGTTTCCCCACAAGGTTTGTTTCCCCACAAGGTTTGTTTTCCCACAAGGATTGTTTTCTCACAAGGTTTGTTTTCCCACTAGGTTTGTTTCCCCACAAGGTTTGTTTTCCCACAAGGTTTGTTTTCCCCCAAGGTTTTTTTTCCCGCAAGGTTGGTTTTCCCACAAGGTTTGTTTTCCCACTGTGTTGGTTTTCCCAAAAGGTTCGCTTTCCCACAAGGTTCGTTTTCCCACAAGGTTGGTTTTCCCACAAGGTTGGTTTTCCCGCAGGGTTACTTTCCCCATAAGGTTGGTTTTCCCACAAGGTTTGTTTTCTCACAAGGTTTGTTTTCCCACTAGGTTGTTTTTCCCACTAGGTTGGTTTTCCGAAAAGGTTTGTTTTCCCACAAGCTTTGTTTTCCCCCAAGGTTGGTTTTCCCGCAAGGTTGGTTTTCCCACAAGCTTTGTTTTCCCGCAAGGTTTGTTTTCCCACAAGGTTTGTTTTCCCTCAAGATTTCTTTTTCCTCTAGGTTGGTTTTCCCACAAGGTTGGTTTTCCCACAACGTTAGTTTTCTCACAAGGTTTGTTTTCTCACAAGGTTCGTTTTCCCACTGTTTTGGTTTTCCCATAAGGTTGTCTTTCCCACAAGGTTTGTTTTCCCACAAGGTTTGTTTTCCCTCAAGATTTGTTTTTCCTCTTGGTTGGTTTTCCCACAAGGTTGGTTTTCCCACAACGTTAGTTTTCTCACAAGGTTGGTTTTCCCACAAGGTTTGTTTCCCCACAAGGTTGGTTTTCCGACAAGGTTGGTTTTCCCGCAGGGTTTGTTTTCCCACAAGGTTAGTTTTCCCGCAAGGTTTGTTTCCCCACAATGTTTGTTTTCCAACAAGGATTGTTTTCTCACACGGTTTGTTTTCCCACTAGGTTTGTTTCCCCACAAGTTTTATTTTCGGACAAGGTTTGTTTTCCCCCAATTTTGGTTTTCCCGCAAGGTTGGTTTTCCCACAAGGTTTGTTTTCCTACTGTGTTGGTTTTCCCAAAAGGTTCGCTTTCCCACAAGGTTGGTTTTCCCACAAGGTTGGTTTTCCTGCAGGGTTGCTTTCCCCATAAGGTTGGTTTTCCCACAAGGTTTGTTTTCTCACAAGGTTTGTTTTCCCAGTAGGTTGTTTTTCCCACTAGGTTGGTTTTCCCACAAGGTTTGTTTTCCCACAAGCTTTGTTTTCCCCCAAGGTTGGTTTTCCCGCAAGGTTGGTTTACCCACAAGGTTTGTTTTCCCACTGTGTTGGTTTTCCCAAAAGGTTCGCTTTCCCGCAAGGTTGGTTTTCCCACAAGGTTTGTTTCCCCACAAGGTTTGTTTTCGCACAAGGTTTGTTTTCCCACAAGGTTGGTTTTCCCGAAAGGTTTGTTTCCCCACAAGGTTGGTTTTCCCACAAGGTTGGTTTTCCCGCAGGGTTTGTTTTCCCACAAGGTTAGTTTTCCCGCAAGGTTTGTTTTCCCACAAGGTTGGTTTTCCCGAAAGGTTTGTTTCCCCACAAGGTTGGTTTTCCCACAAGTTTGGTTTTCCCGCAGGGTTTGTTTTCCCACAAGGTTAGTTTTCCCGCAAGGTTTGTTTCCCCACAAGGTTTGTTTTCCCACAAGGTTTGTTTTCCCACTGTGTTGGTTTTCCCAAAAGCTTCGCTTTCCCACAAGGTTGGTTTTCCCACAAGGTTGGTTTTCCCGCAGGGTTGCTTTCCCCATAAGGTTGGTTTTCCCACAAGGTTTGTTTTCTCACAAGGTTTGTTTTCCCACTAGGTTGTTTTTCCCACTAGGTTGGTTTTCCCACAAGGTTTGTTTTCCCACAAGCTTTGTTTTCCCCCAAGGTTGGTTTTCCCGCAGGGTTTGTTTTCCCACAAGGTTAGTTTTCCCGCAAGGTTTGTTTCCCCACAAGGTTTGTTTTCCCACAAGGTTTGTTTTCCCACTGTGTTGGTTTTCCCAAAAGGTTCGCTTTCCCACAAGGTTGGTTTTCCCACAAGGTTGGTTTTCCCACAAGGTTTGTTTCCCGACAAGGTTTGTTTTCCCACAAGGTTTGTTTTCCCACTGTGTTGGTTTTCCCAAAAGGTTCGCTTTCCCACAAGGTTGGTTTTCCCATAAGGTTGGTTTTCCCACAAGATTTGTTTTCTCACAAGGTTTGTTTTCCCACTAGGTTGTTTTTCCCACTAGGTTGGTTTTCCCACAAGGTTTGTTTTCCCACAAGCTTTGTTTTCCCCCAAGGTTGTTTTTCCCACTAGGTTGGTTTTCCCACAAGGTTTGTTTTCCCACAAGCTTTGCTTTCCCCCAAGGTTGGTTTTCCCGCAAGGTTGGTTTACCGACAAGGTTTGTTTTCCCACTGTGTTGGTTTTCCCAAAAGGTTCGCTTTCCCGCAAGGTTGGTTTTCGCACAAGGTTTGTTTCCCCACAAGGTTTGTTTTCCCACAAGGTTTGTTTTCCCACAATGTTGGTTTTCCCGAAAGGTTTGTTTCCCCACAAGGTTGGTTTTCTCACAAGGTTGGTTTTCCCGCAGGGTTTGTTTTCCCACAAGGTTAGTTTTCCCGCAAGGTTTGTTTCCCCACAAGGTTTGTTTTCCCACAAGGTTTGTTTTCCCACTGTGTTGGTTTTCCCAAAAGGTTCGCTTTCCCAAAAGGTTGGTTTTCCCACAAGGTTGGTTTTCCCACAAGGTTGGTTTTCCCGCAGGGTTGCTTTCCCCATAAGGTTGGTTTTCCCACAAGGTTTGTTTTCTCACAAGGTTTGTTTTCCCACTAGGTTGTTTTTCCCACTAGGTTGGTTTTCCAACAAGGTTTGTTTTCCCACAAGCTTTGTTTTCCCCCAAGGTTGGTTTTCCCGCAAGGTTGGTTTTCCCACAAGGTTTGTTTTCCCACTGTGTTGGTTTTCCCAAAAGGTTCGCTTTCCCGCAAGGTTGGTTTTCCCCCAAGGTTTGTTTCCCCACAAGGTTTGATTTCTCACAAGGTTTGTTTTCCCACAAGGTTTGTTTTCCCACAAGGTTTCTTTTCCCACAAGGTTTGTTTTCCCACAAGGTTTGTTTTCCCGAAAGGTTTGTTTCTCCACAAGGTTGGTTTTCCCACAAGGTTGGTTTTCCCGCAGGGTTTGTTTTCCCACAAGGTTATTTTTCCCGCAAGGTTTGTTTTCCCACTAGGTTTGTTTCCCCACAAGGTTTGTTTTCCCACAAGGTTTGTTTTCCCCCAAGGTTGGTTTTCCCGCAAGGTTGGTTTTCCCACAAGGTTTGTTTTCCCACTGTGTTGGTTTTCCCAAAAGGTTCGCTTTCCCGCAAGGTTGGTTTTCCCCCAAGGTTTGTTTCCCCACAAGGTTTGATTTCTCACAAGGTTTGTTTTCCCACAAGGTTTGTTTTCCCACAAGGTTTCTTTTCCCACAAGGTTTGTTTTCCCACAAGGTTTGTTTTCCCGAAAGGTTTGTTTCTCCACAAGGTTGGTTTTCCCACAAGGTTGGTTTTCCCGCAGGGTTTGTTTTCCCACAAGGTTAGTTTTCCCGCAAGGTTTGTTTTCCTACAAGGTTAGTTTTCTCACAAGGTTTGTTTCCCCACAAGGTTTGTTTCCCCACAAGTTTTGTTTTCCCACAAGGTTTGTTTTCCCACAAGGTTTGTTTTCCCGAAAGGTTTGTTTCTCCACAAGGTTGGTTTTCCCACAAGGTTGGTTTTCCCGCAGGGTTTGTTTTCCCACAAGGTTAGTTTTCCCGCAAGGTTTGTTTTCCCACAAGGTTAGTTTTCCCACAAGGTTTGTTTCCCCACAAGGTTTGTTTCCCCACAAGGTTTGTTTCCCCACAAGGTTTGTTTTCTCACAAGGTTTGTTTTCCCACAAGGTTTGTTTTCCCACAAGGTTTGTTTTCCCACAAGGTTTGTTTTCCCACAAGGTTGGTTTTCCAGAAAGGTTTGTTTCCCCACAAGGTTGGTTTTCCCACAAGGTTGGTTTTCCCGCAGGGTTTGTTTTCCCACAAGCTTTGTTTTCCCCCAAGGTTGGTTTTCCCGCAAGGTTGGTTTACCCAAAAGGTTTGTTTTCCCACTGTGTTGGTTTTCCCAAAAGCTTCTCTTTCCCAAAAGGTTCGCTTTTCCCACAAGGTTTGTTTTCCCACAAGGTTAGTTTTCCCACAAGGTTTGTTTCCCCTTAAGGTTTGTTTCCCCGCAAGGTTTGTTTTCCCACAAGGTTTGTTTTCCCCCAAGGTTGGTTTTCCCGCAAGGTTGGTTTTCCCACAAGGTTTGATTTCCCACTGTGTTGGTTTTCCCAAAAGGTTCGCTTTCCCACAAGGTTGGTTTTCCCACAAGGTTGGTTTTCCCGCAGGGTTGCTTTCCCCATAAGGTTTGTTTTCCCACTAGGTTGTGTTTCCCACTAGGTTGGTCTTCCCACAAGGTTTGTTTTCCCACAAGCTTTGTTTTCCCCCAAGGTTTGTTTTCCCGCAAGGTTGGTTTTCCCACAAGGTTTGTTTTCCCACTTTGTTGGTTTTCCCAAAAGATTCGCTTTCCCGCAAGGTTGGTTTTTCCACAAGGTTTGTTTCCCCACAAGGTTTGTTTTCCCACAAGGTTTGTTTTCCCACAAGGTTGGTTTTCCCGAAAGGTTTGTTTCCCCACAAGGTTGGTTTTCCCACAAGGTTGGTTTTCCCGCAGGGTTTGTTTTCCCACAAGGTTAGTTTTCCCGCAAGGTTTGTTTCCCCACAAGGTTTGTTTTCCCACAAGGATTGTTTTCTCACAAGGTTTGTTTTCCCACTAGGTTTGTTTCCCCACAAGGTTTGTTTTCCCACAAGGTTTGTTTTCCCCCAAGGTTGGTTTTCCCGCAAGGTTGGTTTTCCCACAAGGTTTGTTTTCCCACTGTGTTGGTTTTCCCAAAAGGTTCGCTTTCCCACAAGGTTCGTTTTCCCACAAGGTTGGTTTTCCCACAAGGTTGGTTTTCCCGCAGGGTTACTTTCCCCATAAGGTTGGTTTTCCCACAAGGTCTGTTTTCTCACAAGGTTTGTTTTCCCACTAGGTTGTTTTTCCCACTAGGTTGGTTTTCCGAAAAGGTTTGTGTTCCCACAAGCTTTGTTTTCCCCCAAGGTTGGTTTTCCCGCAAGGTTGGTTTTCCCACAAGGTTTGTTTTCCCACTGTGTTGGTTTTCCCAAAAGGTTCGCTTTCCCGCAAGGCTGGTTTTCCCACAAGGTTTGTTTCCCCACAATGTTTGTTTTCTCACAAGGTTTGTTTTCCCACTGTGTTGGTTTTCCCAAAAGGTTCGCTTTCCCGCAAGGTTCGCTTTCCCACAAGGTTGGTTTTCCCACAATGTTTGTTTTCTCACAAGGTTTGTTTTCCCACAAGGTTGGTTTTCCCGAAAGGTTTGTTTCCCCACAAGGTTGGTTTTCCCACAAGGCTGGTTTTCTCGCAGGGTTTGTTTTCCCACAAGGTTAGTTTTCCCGCAAGGTTTTTTTTCCCACAAGGTTAGTTTTCCCACAAGGTTTGTTTCCCCACAAGGTTTGTTTCCCCACAAGGTTTGTTTTCTCACAAGGATTGTTTTCTCACAAGGTTTGTTTTCCCACCGTGTTGGTTTTCCCAAGAGGTTCGCTTTCCCGCAAGGTTCGCTTTCCCGCAAGGTTGGTTTTCCCACAAGGTTTGTTTTCTCACAAGGTTTGTTTTCCCACTAGGTTTGTTTCCCCACAAGGTTTGTTTTCTCACAAGGTTTGTTTTCCCACAAGGTTCGTTTTCCCACAAGGTTTGTTTTCCCACAAGGTTTGTTTTGCCACAAGGTTGGTTTTCCAGAAAGGTTTGTTTCCCCACAAGGTTGGTTTTCCCACAAGGTTTGTTTTCCCGCAGGGTTTGTTTTCCCACAAGGTTAGTTTTCCCGCAAGGTTTGTTTTCCCACAAGGTTTGTTTTCCCACTGTGTTGGTTTTCCCAAAAGGTTCGCTTTCCCACAAGGTTGGTTTTCCCACAAGGTTGGTTTTCCCACAAGGTTGGTTTTCCCGCAGGGTTGCTTTCCCCATAAGGTTGGTTTTCCCACAAGGTTTGTTTTCCCGCAGGGTTTGTTTTCCCACAAGGTTAGTTTTCCCGCAAGGTTTGTTTTCCCACAAGGTTAGTTTTCCCACAAGGTTTGTTTCCCCACAAGGTTTGTTTCCCCACAAGGTTTGTTTTCCCACAAGGATTGTTTTCTCACAAGGTTGTTTTCCCACTGTGTTGGTTTTCCCACAAGGTTGGTTTTCCCGCAGGGTTTGTTTTCCCACAAGCTTTGTTTTCCCCCAAGGTTGGTTTTCCCGCAAGGTTGGTTTACCCAAAAGGTTTGTTTTCCCACTGTGTTGGTTTTCCCAAAAGGTTCTCTTTCCCAAAAGGTTCGCTTTTCCCACAAGGTTTGTTTTCCCACAAGGTTAGTTTTCCCACAAGGTTTGTTTCCCCACAAGGTTTGTTTCCCCACAAGGTTTGTTTTCCCACAAGGTTTGTTTTCCCCCAAGGTTGGTTTTCCCGCAAGGTTGGTTTTCCCACAAGGTTTTTTTTCCCACTGTGTTGGTTTTCCCAAAAGGTTCGCTTTCCCACAAAGTTGGTTTTCCCACAAGGTTGGTTTTCTCACAAGGTTGGTTTTCCCGCAGGGTTGCTTTCCCCATAAGGTTGGTTTTCCCACAAGGTTTGTTTTCCCGCAGGGTTTGTTTTCCCACAAGATTAGTTTTCCCGCAAGGTTTGTTTTCCCACAAGGTTAGTTTTCCCACAAGGTTTGTTTCCCCACAAGGTTTGTTTCCCCACAAGGTTTGTTTTCCCACAAGGATTGTTTTCTCACAAGGTTGTTTTCCCACTGTGTTGGTTTTCCCAAAAGGTTCGCTTTCCCGCAAGGTTGGTTTTCCCCCAAGGTTGGTTTTCCCGCAGGGTTTGTTTTCCCACAAGGTTTGTTTCCCCACAAGGTTTGTTTTCCCACAAGGATTGTTTTCTCACAAGGTTGTTTTCCCACTGTGTTGGTTTTCCCAAAAGGTTCGCTTTCCCGCAAGGTTGGTTTTCCCCCAAGGTTGGTTTTCCCACTGTGTTGGTTTTCCCAAAAGGTTCGCTTTCCCGCAAGGTTGGTTTTCCCACAAGGTTGGTTTTCCCACAAGGTTGGTTTTCTCACAAGGTTGGTTTTCCCGCAGGGTTGCTTTCCCCATAAGGTTGGTTTTCCCACAAGGTTTGTTTTCTCACAAGGTTTGTTTTCCCACTAGGTTGTTTTTCCCACTAGGTTGGTTTTCCCACAAGGTTTTTTTTCCCACAAGCTTTGTTTTCCCCCAAGGTTGTTTTTCCCACTAGGTTGGTTTTCCCACAAGGTTTGTTTTCCCACAAGCTTTGTTTTCCCCCAAGGTTGGTTTTCCCGCAAGGTTGGTTTACCCACAAGGTTGGTTTTCCCACTGTGTTGGTTTTCCCAAAAGGTTCGCTTTCCCGCAAGGTTGGTTTTCCCACAAGGTTTGTTTCCCCACTAGGTTTGTTTTCCCACAAGGTTTGTTTTCCCACAAGGTTGGTTTTCCCGAAAGGTTTGTTTCCCCACAAGGTTGGTTTTCCAACAAGGTTGGTTTTCCCGCAGGGTTTGTTTTCCCACAAGGTTAGTTTTCCCACAAGGTTTGTTTCCCCACAAGGTTTGTTTTCCCACAAGGTTTGTTTTCCCAATGTGTTGGTTTTCCCAAAAGGTTCGCTTTCCCAAAAGGTTGGTTTTCCCACAAGGTTTGTTTTCCCACAAGGTTGGTTTTCCCGAAAGGTTTGTTTCCCCACAAGGTTGGTTTTCCCACAAGGCTGGTTTTCTCGCAGGGTTTGTTTTCCCACAAGGTTAGTTTTCCCGCAAGGTTTTTTTTCCCACAAGGTTAGTTTTCCCACAAGGTTTGTTTCCCCACAAGGTTTGTTTCCCCACAAGGTTTGTTTTCTCACAAGGATTGTTTTCTCACAAGGTTTGTTTTCCCACCGTGTTGGTTTTCCCAAGAGGTTCGCTTTCCCGCAAGGTTCGCTTTCCCGCAAGGTTGGTTTTCCCACAAGGTTTGTTTTCTCACAAGGTTTGTTTTCCCACTAGGTTTGTTTCCCCACAAGGTTTGTTTTCTCACAAGGTTTGTTTTCCCACAAGGTTCGTTTTCCCACAAGGTTTGTTTTCCCACAAGGTTTGTTTTGCCACAAGGTTGGTTTTCCAGAAAGGTTTGTTTCCCCACAAGGTTGGTTTTCCCACAAGGTTTGTTTTCCCGCAGGGTTTGTTTTCCCACAAGGTTAGTTTTCCCGCAAGGTTTGTTTTCCCACAAGGTTTGTTTTCCCACTGTGTTGGTTTTCCCAAAAGGTTCGCTTTCCCACAAGGTTGGTTTTCCCACAAGGTTGGTTTTCCCACAAGGTTGGTTTTCCCGCAGGGTTGCTTTCCCCATAAGGTTGGTTTTCCCACAAGGTTTGTTTTCCCGCAGGGTTTGTTTTCCCACAAGGTTAGTTTTCCCGCAAGGTTTGTTTTCCCACAAGGTTAGTTTTCCCACAAGGTTTGTTTCCCCACAAGGTTTGTTTCCCCACAAGGTTTGTTTTCCCACAAGGATTGTTTTCTCACAAGGTTGTTTTCCCACTGTGTTGGTTTTCCCACAAGGTTGGTTTTCCCGCAGGGTTTGTTTTCCCACAAGCTTTGTTTTCCCCCAAGGTTGGTTTTCCCGCAAGGTTGGTTTACCCAAAAGGTTTGTTTTCCCACTGTGTTGGTTTTCCCAAAAGGTTCTCTTTCCCAAAAGGTTCGCTTTTCCCACAAGGTTTGTTTTCCCACAAGGTTAGTTTTCCCACAAGGTTTGTTTCCCCACAAGGTTTGTTTCCCCACAAGGTTTGTTTTCCCACAAGGTTTGTTTTCCCCCAAGGTTGGTTTTCCCGCAAGGTTGGTTTTCCCACAAGGTTTTTTTTCCCACTGTGTTGGTTTTCCCAAAAGGTTCGCTTTCCCACAAAGTTGGTTTTCCCACAAGGTTGGTTTTCTCACAAGGTTGGTTTTCCCGCAGGGTTGCTTTCCCCATAAGGTTGGTTTTCCCACAAGGTTTGTTTTCCCGCAGGGTTTGTTTTCCCACAAGATTAGTTTTCCCGCAAGGTTTGTTTTCCCACAAGGTTAGTTTTCCCACAAGGTTTGTTTCCCCACAAGGTTTGTTTCCCCACAAGGTTTGTTTTCCCACAAGGATTGTTTTCTCACAAGGTTGTTTTCCCACTGTGTTGGTTTTCCCAAAAGGTTCGCTTTCCCGCAAGGTTGGTTTTCCCCCAAGGTTGGTTTTCCCGCAGGGTTTGTTTTCCCACAAGGTTTGTTTCCCCACAAGGTTTGTTTTCCCACAAGGATTGTTTTCTCACAAGGTTGTTTTCCCACTGTGTTGGTTTTCCCAAAAGGTTCGCTTTCCCGCAAGGTTGGTTTTCCCCCAAGGTTGGTTTTCCCACTGTGTTGGTTTTCCCAAAAGGTTCGCTTTCCCGCAAGGTTGGTTTTCCCACAAGGTTGGTTTTCCCACAAGGTTGGTTTTCTCACAAGGTTGGTTTTCCCGCAGGGTTGCTTTCCCCATAAGGTTGGTTTTCCCACAAGGTTTGTTTTCTCACAAGGTTTGTTTTCCCACTAGGTTGTTTTTCCCACTAGGTTGGTTTTCCCACAAGGTTTTTTTTCCCACAAGCTTTGTTTTCCCCCAAGGTTGTTTTTCCCACTAGGTTGGTTTTCCCACAAGGTTTGTTTTCCCACAAGCTTTGTTTTCCCCCAAGGTTGGTTTTCCCGCAAGGTTGGTTTACCCACAAGGTTGGTTTTCCCACTGTGTTGGTTTTCCCAAAAGGTTCGCTTTCCCGCAAGGTTGGTTTTCCCACAAGGTTTGTTTCCCCACTAGGTTTGTTTTCCCACAAGGTTTGTTTTCCCACAAGGTTGGTTTTCCCGAAAGGTTTGTTTCCCCACAAGGTTGGTTTTCCAACAAGGTTGGTTTTCCCGCAGGGTTTGTTTTCCCACAAGGTTAGTTTTCCCACAAGGTTTGTTTCCCCACAAGGTTTGTTTTCCCACAAGGTTTGTTTTCCCAATGTGTTGGTTTTCCCAAAAGGTTCGCTTTCCCAAAAGGTTGGTTTTCCCACAAGGTTGGTTTTCCCACAAGGTTGGTTTTCCCGCAGGGTTGCTTTCCCCATAAGGTTGGTTTTCCCAAAAGGTTCGCTTTCCCGCAAGGCTGGTTTTCCCACAAGGTTTGTTTCCCCACAATGTTTGTTTTCTCACAAGGCTTGTTTTCCCACAAGGTTGGTTTTCCCGAAAGGTTTGTTTCCCCACAAGGTTGGTTTTCCCACAAGGCTGGTTTTCCCGCAGGGTTTGTTTTCCCACAAGGTTAGTTTTCCCGCAAGGTTTGTTTTCCCACAAGGTTAGTTTTCCCACAAGGTTTGTTTCCCCACAAAGTTTGTTTCCCCACAAGGTTTGTTTTCCCACAAGGATTGTTTTCTCACAAGGTTTGTTTTCCCACTGTGTTGGTTTTCCCAAGAGGTTCGCTTTCCCGCAAGGTTCGCTTTCCCGCAAGGTTGGTTTTCCCACAAGGTTTGTTTTCTCACAAGGTTTGTTTTCCCACTAGGTTTGTTTCCCCACAAGGTTTGTTTTCTCACAAGGTTTTTTTTCTCCTAAGGTTTGTTTTCCCACAAGGTTTGTTTCCCCACAAGGTTTGTTTTCCCACAAGGTTAGTTTTCCCACAAGGTTTGTTTCCCCACAAGGTTTGTTTCCCCACAAGGTTTGTTTTCCCACAAGGATTGTTTTCTCACAAGGTTGTTTTCCCACTGTGTTGGTTTTCCCAAAAGGTTCGCTTTCCCACAAGGTTGGTTTTCCCACAAGGTTGGTTTTCCCATAAGGTTGGTTTTACCGCAGGGTTACTTTCCCCATAAGGTTGGTTTTCCCACAAGGTTTGTTTTCCCGCTGGGTTTGTTTTCCCACAAGGTTAGTTTTCCCGCAAGGTTTGTTTTCCCACAAGGTTAGTTTTCCCACAAGGTTTGTTTCCCCACAAGGTTTGTTTCCCCACAAGGTTTGTTTTCCCACAAGGATTGTTTTCTCACAAGGTTGTTTTCCCACTGTGTTGGTTTTCCCAAAAGGTTCGCTTTCCCGCATGGTTGGTTTTCCCCCAAGGTTGGTTTTCCCGCAGGGTTTGTTTTCCCACAAGGTTAGTTTTCCCGCAAGGTTTGTTTCCCCACAAGGTTTGTTTTCCCACAAGGTTTGTTTTCCCACTGTGTTGGTTTTCCCAAAAGGTTCGCTTTCCCACAAGGTTGGTTTTCCCACAAGGTTGGTTTTCCCACAAGGTTGGTTTTCCCGCAGGGTTGCTTTCCCCATAAGGTTGGTTTTCCCACAAGGTTTGTTTTCTCACAAGGTTTGTTTTCCCACTAGGTTGTTTTTCCGACTAGGTTGGTTTTCCCACAAGGTTTGTTTTCCCACAAGCTTTGTTTTCCCCCAAGGTTGTTTTTCCCACTAGGTTGGTTTTCCCACAAGGTTTGTTTTCCCACAAGCTTTGTTTTCCCCCAAGGTTGGTTTTCCCGCAAGGTTGGTTTACCCACAAGGTTTGTTTTCCCACTGTGTTGGTTTTCCCAAAAGGTTCGCTTTCCCGCAAGGTTGGTTTTCCCACAAGGTTTGTTTCCCCACTAGGTTTGTTTTCCCACAAAGTTTGTTTTCCCACAAGGTTGGTTTTCCCGAAAGGTTTGTTTCCCCACAAGGTTGGTTTTCCCACAAGGTTGGTTTTCCCGCAGGGTTTGTTTTCCCACAAGGTTAGTTTTCCCACAAGGTTTGTTTCCCCACAAGGTTTGTTTTCCCACAAGGTTTGTTTTCCCACTGTGTTGGTTTTCCCAAAAGGTTCGCTTTCCCAAAAGGTTGGTTTTCCCACAAGGTTGGTTTTCCCACAAGGTTGGTTTTCCCGCAGGGTTGCTTTCCCCATAAGGTTGGTTTTCCCAAAAGGTTCGCTTTCCCGCAAGGCTGGTTTTCCCACAAGGTTTGTTTCCCCACAATGTTTGTTTTCTCACAAGGCTTGTTTTCCCACAAGGTTGGTTTTCCCGAAAGGTTTGTTTCCCCACAAGGTTGGTTTTCCCACAAGGCTGGTTTTCCCGCAGGGTTTGTTCTCCCACAAGGTTAGTTTTCCCGCAAGGTTTGTTTTCCCACAAGGTTAGTTTTCCCACAAGGTTTGTTTCCCCACAAGGTTTGTTTCCCCACAAGGTTTGTTTTCCCACAAGGATTGTTTTCTAACAAGGTTTGTTTTCCCACTGTGTTGGTTTTCCAAAGAGGTTCGCTTTCCCGCAAGGTTCGCTTTCCCGCAAGGTTGGTTTTCCCACAAGGTTTGTTTTCTCACAAGGTTTGTTTTCCCACTAGGTTTGTTTCCTCACAAGGTTTGTTTTCTCACAAGGTTTGTTTTCTCCTAAGGTTTGTTTTCCCACAAGGTTTGTTTCCCCACAAGGTTTGTTTTCCCACAAGGTTAGTTTTCCCACAAGGTTTGTTTCCCCACAAGGTTTGTTTCCCCACAAGGTTTGTTTTCCCACAAGGATTGTTTTCTCACAAGGTTGTTTTCCCACTGTGTTGGTTTTCCCAAAAGGTTCGCTTTCCCGCAAGGTTGGTTTTCCCTCAAGGTATGTTTTCCCGCAGGGTTTGTTTTCCCACAAGGTTAGTTTTCCCGCAAGGTTTGTTTCCCCACAAGGTTTGTTTTCCCACAAGGTTTGTTTTCCCACTGTGTTGGTTTTCCCAAAAGGTTCGCTTTCCCACAAGGTTGGTTTTCCCACAAGGTTGGTTTTCCCACAAGGTTGGTTTTCCCGCAGGGTTGCTTTCCCCATAAGGTTGGTTTTCCCACAGGGTTTGTTTTCTCACAAGGTTTGTTTTCCCACTAGGTTGTTTTTCCCACTAGGTTGGTTTTCCCACAAGGTTTGTTTTCCCACAAGCTTTGTTTTCCCCCAAGGTTGTTTTTCCCACTAGGTTGGTTTTCCCACAAGGTTTGTTTTCCCACAAGCTTTGTTTTCCCCCAAGGTTGGTTTTCCTGCAAGTTTGGTTTACCCACAAGGTTTGTTTTCCCACTGTGTTGGTTTTCCCAAAAGGTTCGCTTTCCCGCAAGGTTGGTTTTCCCACAAGGTTTGTTTCCCCACTAGGTTTGTTTTCCCACAAGGTTTGTTTTCCCACAAGGTTGGTTTTCCCGTAAGGTTTGTTTCCCCACAAGGTTGGTTTTCCCACAAGGTTGGTTTTCCCGCAGGGTTTGTTTTCCCACAAGGTTAGTTTTCCCACAAGGTTTGTTTCCCCACAAGGTTTGTTTTCCCACAAGGTTTGTTTTCCCACTGTGTTGGTTTTCCCAAAAGGTTCGCTTTCCCAAAAGGTTGGTTTTCCCACAAGGTTGGTTTTCCCACAAGGTTGGTTTTCCCGCAGGGTTGCTTTCCCCATAAGGTTGGTTTTCCCAAAAGGTTCGCTTTCCCGCAAGGCTGGTTTTCCCACAAGGTTTGTTTCCCCACAATGTTTGTTTTCTCACAAGGCTTGTTTTCCCACAAGGTTGGTTTTCCCGAAAGGTTTGTTTCCCCACAAGGTTGGTTTTCCCACAAGGCTGGTTTTCCCGCAGGGTTTGTTTTCCCACAAGGTTAGTTTTCCCGCAAGGTTTGTTTTCCCACAAGGTTAGTTTCCCCACAAGGTTTGTTTCCCCACAAGGTTTGTTTTCCCACAAGGATTGTTTTCTCACAAGGTTTGTTTTCCCACTGTGTTGGTTTTCCCAAGAGGTTCGCTTTCCCGCAAGGTTCGCTTTCCCGCAAGGTTGGTTTTCCCACAAGGTTTGTTTTCTCACAAGGTTTGTTTTCCCACTAGGTTTGTTTCCCCACAAGGTTTGTTTTCTCACAAGGTTCGTTTTCCCACAAGGTTTGTTTTCCCGCAAGGTTGGTTTTCCCACAAGGTTTGTTTTCTCACAAGGTTTGTTTTCCCACTAGGTTTGTTTCCCCACAAGGTTTGTTTTCTCACAAGGTTCGTTTTCCCACAAGGTTTGTTTTCCCGCAGGGTTTGTTTTCCCACAAGGTTAGTTTTCCCGCAAGGTTTGTTTTCCCACAAGGTTAGTTTTCCCACAAGGTTTGTTTCCCCACAAGGTTTGTTTCCCCACAAGGTTTGTTTTCCCACAAGGATTGTTTTCTCACAAGGTTTGTTTTCCCACTGTTTTGGTTTTCCCAAAAGGTTCACTTTCCCGCAAGGTTGGTTTTCCCACAAGGTTGGTTTTCCCGCAGGGTTTGTTTCCCCATAAGGTTGGTTTTCCCAAAAGGTTTGTTTTCTCACAAGGTTTGTTTTCCCACTAGGTTGGTTTTCCCACAAGGTTTGTTTTCCCACAAGGTTTGTTTACCTACAAGGTTTGTTTTCCCGCAAGGTTTGTTTTCCCGCAAGGTTGGTTTTCCCATAAGGTTGGTTTTCCCACAAGGTTGGTTTTCCCGCAAGGTTAGTTTTCCCACAAGGTCTGATTTAACACAATGTTTGTTTTTCCACAAGGTTGGTTTTCCCGAAAGGTTTGTTTCCCCACAAGGTTGGTTTTCCCACAAGGTTGGTTTTCCCGCAGGGTTTGTTTTCCCACAAGGTTAGTTTTCCCGCAAGGTTTGTTTTCCCACAAGGTTGGTTTTCCCGAAAGGTTTGTTTCCCCACAAGGTTAGTTTTCCCGCAAGGTTTGTTTCCCCACAAGGTTTGTTTTCCCACAAGGTTTGTTTTCCCACTGTGTTGGTTTTCCCAAAAGGTTCGCTTTCCCACAAGGTTGGTTTTCCCACAAGGTTGGTTTTCCCACAAGGTTGGTTTTCCCGCAGGGTTGCTTTCCCCATAAGGTTGGTTTTCCCACAAGGTTTGTTTTCTCACAAGGTTTGTTTTCCCACTAGGTTGTTTTTCCGACTAGGTTGGTTTTCCCACAAGGTTTGTTTTCCCACAAGCTTTGTTTTCCCCCAAGGTTGTTTTTCCCACTAGGTTGGTTTTCCCACAAGGTTTGTTTTCCCACAAGCTTTGTTTTCCCCCAAGGTTGGTTTTCCCGCAAGGTTGGTTTACCCACAAGGTTTGTTTTCCCACTGTGTTGGTTTTCCCAAAAGGTTCGCTTTCCCGCAAGGTTGGTTTTCCCACAAGGTTTGTTTCCCCACTAGGTTTGTTTTCCCACAAAGTTTGTTTTCCCACAAGGTTGGTTTTCCCGAAAGGTTTGTTTCCCCACAAGGTTGGTTTTCCCACAAGGTTGGTTTTCCCGCAGGGTTTGTTCTCCCACAAGGTTAGTTTTCCCACAAGGTATGTTTCCCCACAAGGTTTGTTTTCCCACAAGGTTTGTTTTCCCACTGTGTTGGTTTTCCCAAAAGGTTCGCTTTCCCAAAAGGTTGGTTTTCCCACAAGGTTGGTTTTCCCGCAGGGTTGCTTTCCCCATAAGGTTGGTTTTCCCAAAAGGTTCGCTTTCCCGCAAGGCTGGTTTTCCCACAAGGTTTGTTTCCCCACAATGTTTGTTTTCTCACAAGGCTTGTTTTCCCACAAGGTTGGTTTTCCCGAAAGGTTTGTTTCCCCACAAGGTTGGTTTTCCCACAAGGCTGGTTTTCCCGCAGGGTTTGTTTTCCCACAAGGTTAGTTTTCCCGCAAGGTTTGTTTTCCCACAAGGTTAGTTTTCCCACAAGGTTTGTTTCCCCACAAGGTTTGTTTCCCCACAAGGTTTGTTTTCCCACAAGGATTGTTTTCTAACAAGGTTTGTTTTCCCACTGTGTTGGTTTTCCAAAGAGGTTCGCTTTCCCGCAAGGTTCGCTTTCCCGCAAGGTTGGTTTCCCCACAAGGTTTGTTTTCTCACAAGGTTTGTTTTCTCCTAAGGTTTGTTTTCCCACAAGGTTTGTTTCCCCACAAGGTTTGTTTTCCCACAAGGTTAGTTTTCCCACAAGGTTTGTTTCCCCACAAGGTTTGTTTCCCCACAAGGTTTTTTTTCCCACAAGGATTGTTTTCTCACAAGGTTGTTTTCCCACTGTGTTGGTTTTCCCAAAAGGTTCGCTTTCCCGCAAGGTTGGTTTTCCCCCAAGGTTGGTTTTCCCGCAGGGTTTGTTTTCCCACAAGGTTAGTTTTCCCGCAAGGTTTGTTTCCCCACAAGGTTTGTTTTCCCACAAGGTTTGTTTTCCCACTGTGTTGGTTTTCCCAAAAGGTTCGCTTTCCCACAAGGTTGGTTTTCCCACAAGGTTGGTTTTCCCACAAGGTTGGTTTTCCCGCAGGGTTGCTTTCCCCATAAGGTTGGTTTTCCCACAGGGTTTGTTTTCTCACAAGGTTTGTTTTCCCACTAGGTTGTTTTTCCCACTAGGTTGGTTTTCCCACAAGGTTTGTTTTCCCACAAGCTTTGTTTTCCCCCAAGGTTAGTTTTCCCACAAGGTTTGTTTCCCCACAAGGTTTGTTTCCCCACAAGGTTTGTTTTCCCACAAGGATTGTTTTCTGACAAGGTTTGTTTTCCCACTGTTTTGGTTTTCCCAAAAGGTTCACTTTCCCACAAGGTTGGTTTTCCCACAAGGTTGGTTTTCCCGCAGGGTTTGTTTCCCCATAAGGTTGGTTTTCCCAAAAGGTTTGTTTTCTCACAAGGTTTGTTTTCCCACTAGGTTGGTTTTCCCACAAGGTTTGTTTTCCCACAAGGTTTGTTTACCTACAAGGTTTGTTTTCCCGCAAGGTTGGTTTTCCCGCAAGGTTGGTTTTCCCATAAGGTTGGTTTTCCCACAAGGTTGGTTTTCCCGCAAGGTTAGTTTTCCCACAAGGTCTGATTTAACACAATGTTTGTTTTCCCACAAGGTTGGTTTTCCCGAAAGGTTTGTTTCCCCACAAGGTTGGTTTTCCCACAAGGTTGGTTTTCCCGCAGGGTTTGTTTTCCCACAAGGTTAGTTTTCCCGCAAGGTTTGTTTTCCCACAAGGTTGGTTTTCCCGAAAGGTTTGTTTCCCCACAAGGTTAGTTTTCCCGCAAGGTTTGTTTCCCCACAAGGTTTGTTTTCCCACAAGGTTTGTTTTCCCACTGTGTTGGTTTTCCCAAAAGGTTCGCTTTCCCACAAGGTTGGTTTTCCCACAAGGTTGGTTTTCCCACAAGGTTGGTTTTCCCGCAGGGTTGCTTTCCCCATAAGGTTGGTTTTCCCACAAGGTTTGTTTTCTCACAAGGTTTGTTTTCCCACTAGGTTGTTTTTCCGACTAGGTTGGTTTTCCCACAAGGTTTGTTTTCCCACAAGCTTTGTTTTCCCCCAAGGTTGTTTTTCCCACTAGGTTGGTTTTCCCACAAGGTTTGTTTTCCCACAAGCTTTGTTTTCCCCCAAGGTTGGTTTTCCCGCAAGGTTGGTTTACCCACAAGGTTTGTTTTCCCACTGTGTTGGTTTTCCCAAAAGGTTCGCTTTCCCGCAAGGTTGGTTTTCCCACAAGGTTTGTTTCCCCACTAGGTTTGTTTTCCCACAAAGTTTGTTTTCCCACAAGGTTGGTTTTCCCGAAAGGTTTGTTTCCCCACAAGGTTGGTTTTCCCACAAGGTTGGTTTTCCCGCAGGGTTTGTTTTCCCACAAGGTTAGTTTTCCCACAAGGTTTGTTTCCCCACAAGGTTTGTTTTCCCACAAGGTTTGTTTTCCCACTGTGTTGGTTTTCCCAAAAGGTTCGCTTTCCCAAAAGGTTGGTTTTCCCACAAGGTTGGTTTTCCCACAAGGTTGGTTTTCCCGCAGGGTTGCTTTCCCCATAAGGTTGGTTTTCCCAAAAGGTTCGCTTTACCGCAAGGCTGGTTTTCCCACAAGGTTTGTTTCCCCACAATGTTTGTTTTCTCACAAGGCTTGTTTTCCCACAAGGTTAGTTTTCCCGAAAGGTTTGTTTCCCCACAAGGTTGGTTTTCCCACAAGGCTGGTTTTCCCGCAGGGTTTGTTTTCCCACAAGGTTAGTTTTCCCGCAAGGTTTGTTTTCCCACAAGGTTAGTTTTCCCACAAGGTTTGTTTCCCCACAAGGTTTGTTTCCCCACAAGGTTTGTTTTCCCCCAAGGATTGTTTTCTAACAAGGTTTGTTTTCCCACTGTGTTGGTTTTCCAAAGAGGTTCGCTTTCCCGCAAGGTTCGCTTTCCCGCAAGGTTGGTTTTCCCACAAGGTTTGTTTTCTCACAAGGTTTGTTTTCCCACTAGGTTTGTTTCCCCACAAGGTTTGTTTTCTCACAAGGTTTGTTTTCTCCTAAGGTTTGTTTTCCCACAAGGCTTTTTTCCCCACAAGGTTTGTTTTCCCACAAGGTTAGTTTTCCCACAAGGTTTGTTTCCCCACAAGGTTTGTTTCCCCACAAGGTTTGTTTTCCCACAAGGATTGTTTTCTCACAGGGTTGTTTTCCCACTGTGTTGGTTTTCCCAAAAGGTTCGCTTTCCCGCAAGGTTGGTTTTCCCCCAAGGTTGGTTTTCCCGCAGGGTTTGTTTTCCCACAAGGTTAGTTTTCCCGCAATGTTTGTTTCCCCACAAGGTTTGTTTTCCCACAAGGTTTGTTTTCCCACTGTGTTGGTTTTCCCAAAAGGTTCGCTTTCCCACAAGGTTGGTTTTCCCACAAGGTTGGTTTTCCCACAAGGTTGGTTTTCCCGCAGGGTTGCTTTCCCCATAAGGTTGGTTTTCCCACAGGGTTTGTTTTCTCACAAGGTTTGTTTTCCCACTAGGTTGTTTTTCCCACTAGGTTGGTTTTCCCACAAGGTTTGTTTTCCCACAAGCTTTGTTTTCCCCCAAGGTTGTTTTTCCCACTAGGTTGGTTTTCCCACAAGGTTTGTTTTCCCACAAGCTTTGTTTTCCCCCAAGGTTGGTTTTCCTGCAAGTTTGGTTTACCCACAAGGTTTGTTTTCCCACTGTGTTGGTTTTCCCAAAAGGTTCGCTTTCCCGCAAGGTTGGTTTTCCCACAAGGTTTGTTTCCCCACTAGGTTTGTTTTCCCACAAGGTTTGTTTTCCCACAAGGTTGGTTTTCCCGAAAGGTTTGTTTCCCCACAAGGTTGGTTTTCCCACAAGGTCTGTTTTCCCGCAGGGTTTGTTTTCCCACAAGGTTAGTTTTCCCACAAGGTTTGTTTCCCCACAAGGTTTGTTTTCCCACAAGGTTTGTTTTCCCACTGTGTTGGTTTTCCCAAAAGGTTCGCTTTCCCACAAGGTTGGTTTTCCCACAAGGTTGGTTTTCCCACAAGGTTGGTTTTCCCGCAGGGTTGCTTTCCCCATAAGGTTGGTTTTCCCACAAGGTTTGTTTTCTCACAAGGTTTGTTTTCCCACTAGGTTGTTTTTCCGACTAGGTTGGTTTTCCCACAAGGTTTGTTTTCCCACAAGCTTTGTTTTCCCCCAAGGTTGTTTTTCCCACTAGGTTGGTTTTCCCACAAGGTTTGTTTTCCCGCAAGCTTTGTTTTCCCCCAAGGTTGGTTTTCCCGCAAGGTTGGTTTACCCACAAGGTTTGTTTTCCCACTGTGTTGGTTTTCCCAAAAGGTTCGCTTTCCCGCAAGGTTGGTTTTCCCAGAAGGTTTGTTTCCCCACTAGGTTTGTTTTCCCACAAAGTTTGTTTTCCCACAAGGTTGGTTTTCCCGCAAGGTTAGTTTTCCCACAAGGTCTGATTTAACACAATGTTTGTTTTCCCACAAGGTTGGTTTTCCCGAAAGGTTTGTTTCCCCACAAGGTTGGTTTTCCCACAAGGTTGGTTTTCCCGCAGGGTTTGTTTTCCCACAAGGTTAGTTTTCCCGCAAGGTTTGTTTTCCCACAAGGTTTGTTTTCCCGCAAGCTTTGTTTTCCCCCAAGGTTGGTTTTCCCGCAAGGTTGGTTTACCCACAAGGTTTGTTTTCCCACTGTGTTGGTTTTCCCAAAAGGTTCGCTTTCCCACAAGGTTGGTTTTCCCACAAGGTTGGTTTTCCCACAAGGTTGGTTTTCCCGCAGGGTTGCTTTCCCCATAAGGTTGGTTTTCCCACAAGGTTTGTTTTCTCACAAGGTTTGTTTTCCCACTAGGTTGTTTTTCCGACTAGGTTGGTTTTCCCACAAGGTTTGTTTTCCCACAAGCTTTGTTTTCCCCCAAGGTTGTTTTTCCCACTAGGTTGGTTTTCCCACAAGGTTTGTTTTCCCACAAGCTTTGTTTTCCCCCAAGGTTGGTTTTCCCGCAAGGTTGGTTTACCCACAAGGTTTGTTTTCCCACTGTGTTGGTTTTCCCAAAAGGTTCGCTTTCCCGCAAGGTTGGTTTTCCCACAAGGTTTGTTTCCCCACTAGGTTTGTTTTCCCACAAAGTTTGTTTTCCCACAAGGTTGGTTTTCCCGAAAGGTTTGTTTCCCCACAAGGTTGGTTTTCCCACAAGTTTGGTTTTCCCGCAGGGTTTGTTTTCCCACAAGGTTAGTTTTCCCACAAGGTTTGTTTCCCCACAAGGTTTGTTTTCCCACAAGGATTGTTTTCTCACAAGGTTTGTTTTCCCACTGTGTTGGTTTTCCCAAGAGGTTCGCTTTCCCGCAAGGTTCGCTTTCCCGCAAGGTTGGTTTTCCCACAAGGTTTGTTTTCTCACAAGGTTTGTTTTCCCACTAGGTTTGTTTCCCCACAAGGTTTGTTTTCTCACAAGGTTCGTTTTCCCACAAGGTTTGTTTTCCCGCAAGGTTGGTTTTCCCACAAGGTTTGTTTTCTCACAAGGTTTGTTTTCCCACTAGGTTTGTTTCCCCACAAGGTTTGTTTTCTCACAAGGTTCGTTTTCCCACAAGGTTTGTTTTCCCGCAGGGTTTGTTTTCCCACAAGGTTAGTTTTCCCGCAAGGTTTGTTTTCCCACAAGGTTAGTTTTCCCACAAGGTTTGTTTCCCCACAAGGTTTGTTTCCCCACAAGGTTTGTTTTCCCACAAGGATTGTTTTCTCACAAGGTTTGTTTTCCCACTGTTTTGGTTTTCCCAAAAGGTTCACTTTCCCGCAAGGTTGGTTTTCCCACAAGGTTGGTTTTCCCGCAGGGTTTGTTTCCCCATAAGGTTGGTTTTCCCAAAAGGTTTGTTTTCTCACAAGGTTTGTTTTCCCACTAGGTTGGTTTTCCCACAAGGTTTGTTTTCCCACAAGGTTTGTTTACCTACAAGGTTTGTTTTCCCGCAAGGTTGGTTTTCCCGCAAGGTTGGTTTTCCCATAAGGTTGGTTTTCCCACAAGGTTGGTTTTCCCGCAAGGTTAGTTTTCCCACAAGGTCTGATTTAACACAATGTTTGTTTTCCCACAAGGTTGGTTTTCCCGAAAGGTTTGTTTCCCCACAAGGTTGGTTTTCCCACAAGGTTGGTTTTCCCGCAGGGTTTGTTTTCCCACAAGGTTAGTTTTCCCGCAAGGTTTGTTTTCCCACAAGGTTGGTTTTCCCGAAAGGTTTGTTTCCCCACAAGGTTGGTTTTCCCGCAGGGTTTGTTTTCCCACAAGGTTAGTTTTCCCGCAAGGTTTGTTTCCCCACAAGGTTTGTTTTCCCACAAGGTTTGTTTTCCCACTATGTTGGTTTTCCCAAAAGGTTCGCTTTCCCACAAAGTTGGTTTTCCCACAAGGTTGGTTTTCCCGCAGGGTTGCTTTCCCCATGAGGCTGGTTTTCCCACAAGGTTTGTTTTCTCACAAGGTTTGTTTTCCCACTAGGTTGTTTTTCCCACTAGGTTGGTTTTCCCACAAGGTTTGTTTTCCCACAAGCTTTGTTTTCCCCCAAGGTTGGTTTTCCCGCAGGGTTGGTTTTCCCACAAGGTTAGTTTTCCCGCAAGGTTTGTTTCCCCACAAGGTTTGTTTTCCCACAAGGTTTGTTTTCCCACTGTGTTGGTTTTCCCAAAAGGTTCGCTTTCCCACAAGGTTGGTTTTCCCACAAGGTTGGTTTTCCCACAAGGTTGGTTTTCCCGCAGGGTTGCTTTCCCCATAAGGTTGGTTTTCCCACAAGGTTTGTTTTCCCACAAGGTTTGTTTCCCCACAAGGTTTGTTTCCCCACAAGGTTTGTTTCCCCACAAGGTTTGTTTTCCCACAAGGATTGTTTTCTCACAAGGTTTGTTTTCCCACAAGGTTTGTTTCCCCACAAGGTTTGTTTCCCCACAAGGTTTGTTTTCCCACAAGGTTAGTTTTCCCACAAGGTTTGTTTCCCCACAAGGTTTGTTTCCCCACAAGGTTTGTTTTCCCACAAGGATTGTTTTCTCACAAGGTTTGTTTTCCCACTGTGTTGGTTTTCCCAAGAGGTTCGCTTTCCCGCAAGGTTGGTTTTCCCACAAGGTTTGTTTTCTCACAAGGTTTGTTTTCCCACTAGGTTTGTTTCCCCACAAGGTTTGTTTTCTCACAAGGTTTGTTTTCCCACAAGGTTTGTTTCCCCACAAGGTTTGTTTCCCCACAAGGTTTGTTTTCCCACAAGGATTGTTTTCTCACAAGGTTTGTTTTCCCACTGTGTTGGTTTTCCCAAGAGGTTCGCTTTCCCGCAAGGTTCGCTTTCCCGCAAGGTTGGTTTTCCCACAAGGTTTGTTTTCTCACAAGGTTTGTTTTCCCACTAGGTTTGTTTCCCCACAAGGTTTGTTTTCTCACAAGGTTTGTTTTCCCACAAGGTTTGTTTTCCCACAAGGTTTGTTTTCCCACAAGGTTTGTTTTGCAACAAGGTTGGTTTTCCAGAAAGGTTTGTTTTCCCACAAGGTTAGTTTTCCCACAAGGTTTGTTTACCCACAAGGTTTGTTTCCCCACAAGGTTTGTTTTCCCACAAGGATTGTTTTCTCACAAGGTTTGTTTTCCCACTGTGTTGGTTTTCCCAAAAGGTTCGCTTTCCCGCAAGGTTGGTTTTCCCACAAGGTTGGTTTTCCCGCAGGGTTTGTTTCCCCATAAGGTTGGTTTTCCCACAAGGTTTGTTTTCTCACAAGGTTTGTTTTCCCACTAGGTTGGTTTTCCCACAAGGTTTGTTTTCCCACAAGGTTTGTTTTCCCACTGTGTTGGTTTTCCCAAAAGGTTCGCTTTCCCGCAAGGTTGGTTTTCCCACAAGGTTGGTTTTCCCACAAGGTTGGTTTTCCCGCAAGGTTAGTTTTCCCACAAGGTCTGATTTAACACAATGTTTGTTTTCCCACAAGGTTGGTTTTCCCGAAAGGTTTGTTTCCCCACAAGGTTGGTTTTCCCACAAGGTTGGTTTTCCCGCAGGGTTTGTTTTCCCACAAGGTTAGTTTTCCCGCAAGGTTTGTTTTCCCACAAGGTTGGTTTTCCCGAAAGGTTTGTTTCCCCACAAGGTTGGTTTTCCCACAAGGTTGGTTTTCCCGCAGGGTTTGTTTTCCCACAAGGTTAGTTTTCCCGCAAGGTTTGTTTCCCCACAAGGTTTGTTTTCCCACAAGGTTTGTTTTCCCACTGTGTTGGTTTTCCCAAAAGGTTCGCTTTTCCACAAGGTTGGTTTTCCCACAAGGTTGGTTTTCCCGCAGGGTTGCTTTCCCCATAAGGTTGGTTTTCCCAACAAGGTTAGTTTCCCCGCAAGGTTTGTTTCCCCCCAAGGTTTGTTTTCCCACAAGGATTGTTTTCTCACAAGGTTTGTTTTCCCACTAGGTTTGTTTCCCCACAAGGTTTGTTTTCCCACAAGGTTTCTTTTCCCCCAAGGTTGGTTTTCCCGCAAGGTTGGTTTTCCCACAAGGTTTTTTTCCCACTGTGTTGGTTTTCCCAAAAGGTTCGCTTTCCCGCAAGGTTGGTTTTCCCACAAGGTTGGTTTTCCCGCAGGGTTGCTTTCCCCATAAGGTTGGTTTTCCCAACAAGGTTAGTTTCCCCGCAAGGTTTGTTTCCCCCCAAGGTTTGTTTTCCCACAAGGATTGTTTTCTCACAAGGTTTGTTTTCCCACAAGGTTTGTTTTCCCACAAGGTTTGTTTTCCCACAAGGTTCGTTTTCCCGCAGGGTTTGTTTTCCCACAAGGTTAGTTTTCCCGAAAGGTTTGTTTCCCCACAAGGTTGGTTTTCCCACAAGGTTGGTTTTCCCGCAGAGTTTGTTTTCCCACAAGCTTTGTTTTCCCCCAAGGTTTGTTTTCCCACAAGGTTTGTTTTCCCACAAGGTTTGTTTTCCCACAAGGTTCGTTTTCCCGCAGGGTTTGTTTTCCCACAAGGTTAGTTTTCCCGAAAGGTTTGTTTCCCCACAAGGTTGGTTTTCCCACAAGGTTGGTTTTCCCGCAGAGTTTGTTTTCCCACAAGCTTTGTTTTCCCCCAAGGTTTGTTTTCCCGCAAGGTTGGTTTTCCCACAAGGTTTGTTTTCCCACTGTGTTGGTTTTCCCAAAAGGTTCGCTTTCCCGCAAGGTTGGTTTTCCCACAAGGTTTGTTTCCCCACAAGGTTTGTTTTCCCATAAGGTTTGTTTTCCCACAAGGTTGGTTTTCCCGCAAGGTTTGTTTTCCCACAAGGTTTGTTTTCCCACAAGGTTTGTTTTCCCACAAGGTTGGTTTTCCCGCAAGGTTGGTTTTCCCACAAGGTTTGTTTTCCCACTGTGTTGGTTTTCCCAAAAGGTTCGCTTTCCCGCAAGGTTGGTTTTCCCACAAGGTTTTTTTTCCCACAAGGTTTGTTTTCCCACAAGGTTTGTTTTCCCACAAGGTTGGTTTTCCCGCAAGGTTGGTTTTCCCACTAGGTTCGTGTTCACACTGTGTTGGTTTTCCCAAAAGGTTCGCTTTCCCACAAGGTTGGTTTTCCCGCAGGGTTGCTTTCCCCATAAGGTTTGTTTTCCCACAAGGTTTGTTTTCCCACAAAGTTTGTTTTCCCACAAGGTTTGTTTTCCCGAAAGGTTTGTTTCCCCACAAGGTTGGTTTTCCCACAAGGTTGGTTTTCCCGCAGGGTTTGTTTTCCCACAAGGTTAGTTTTCCCGTAAGGTTTGTTTTCCCACAAGGTTAGTTTTCCCACAAGGTTTGTTTCCCCACAAGGTTTGTTTCCCCACAAGGTTTGTTTTCCCACAAGGATTGTTTTCTCACAAGGTTTGTTTTCCCACTGTGTTGGTTTTCCCAAAAGGTTCGCTTTCCCGCAAGGTTGGTTTTCCCACAAGGTTGGTTTTCCCGCAGGGTTTGTTTCCCCATAAGGTTGGTTTTCCCACAAGGTTCGTTTTCCCGCGGGGTTTGTTTTCCCACAAGGTTAGTTTCCCCGAAAGGTTTGTTTCCCCACAAGGTTTGTTTTCCCACTAGGTTTGTTTTCCCCAAAGGTTGGTTTTCCCGCATGGTTGGTTTTCCCACAAGGTTTGTTTTCCCACTGTGTTGGTTTTCCCAAAAGGTTCGCTTTCCACAAAGTTTGTTTTCCCACAAGGTTTGTTTTCCCGAAAGGTTTGTTTCCCCAAAAGGTTTGTTTCCCCACAAGGTTTGTTTTCCTACTAGGTTTGTTTCCCCACAAGGTGTGTTTTCCCACAAGGTTTGTTTTCCCCAAAGGTTGGTTTTCCCGCATGGTTGGTTTTCCCACAAGGTTTGTTTTCCCACTGTGTTGGTTTTCCCAAAAGGTTCGCTTTCCCACAAGGTTGGTTTTCCCACAAGGTTGGTTTTCACGCAGGGTTGCTTTCCCCATAAGGTTTGTTTTCCCACAAGGTTTGTTTTCCCACAAGGTTTGTTTTCCCACAAGGTTTGTTTTCCCGAAAGGTTTGTTTCCCCACAAGGTTGGTTTTCCCACAAGGTTGGTTTTCCCGCAGGGTTTGTTTTCCCACAAGGTTAGTTTTCCCGCAAGGTTTGTTTTCCCACAAGGTTAGTTTTCCCACAAGGTTTGTTTCCCCACAAGGTTTGTTTCCCCACAAGGTTTGTTTTCCCACAAGGATTGTTTTCTCACAAGGTTTGTTTTCCCACTGTGTTGGTTTTCCCAAAAGGTTCGCTTTCCCACAAGGTTGGTTTTCCCACAAGGTTGGTTTTCCCGCAGGGTTGCTTTCCCCATAAGGTTGGTTTTCCCAACAAGGTTAGTTTCCCCGCAAGGTTTGTTTCCCCCCAAGGTTTGTTTTCCCACAAGGATTGTTTTCTCACAAGGTTTGTTTTCCCACTAGGTTTATTTCCCCACAAGGTTTGTTTTCCCACAAGGTTTCTTTTCCCCCAAGGTTGGTTTTCCCGCAAGGTTGGTTTTCCCACAAGGTTTTTTTCCCACTGTGTTGGTTTTCCCAAAAGGTTCGCTTTCCCGCAAGGTTGGTTTTCCCACAAGGTTGGTTTTCCCGCAGGGTTTGTTTCCCCATAAGGTTGGTTTTCCCACAAGGTTTGTTTTCTCACAAGGTTTGTTTTCCCACAAGGTTTGTTTTCCCACAAGGTTTGTTTTCCCACAAGGTTCGTTTTCCCGCAGGGTTTGTTTTCCCACAAGGTTAGTTTTCCCGAAAGGTTTGTTTCCCCACAAGGTTGGTTTTCCCACAAGGTTGGTTTTCCCGCAGAGTTTGTTTTCCCACAAGCTTTGTTTTCCCCCAAGGTTTGTTTTCCCGCAAGGTTGGTTTTCCCACAAGGTTTGTTTTCCCACTGTGTTGGTTTTCCCAAAAGGTTCGCTTTCCCGCAAGGTTGGTTTTCCCACAAGGTTTGTTTCCCCACAAGGTTTGTTTTCCCATAAGGTTTGTTTTCCCACAAGGTTGGTTTTCCCGCAAGGTTTGTTTTCCCACAAGGTTTGTTTTCCCACAAGGTTTGTTTTCCCACAAGGTTGGTTTTCCCGCAAGGTTGGTTTTCCCACAAGGTTTGTTTTCCCACTGTGTTGGTTTTCCCAAAAGGTTCGCTTTCCCGCAAGGTTGGTTTTCCCACAAGGTTTTTTTTCCCACAAGGTTTATTTTCCCACAAGGTTTGTTTTCCCACAAGGTTGGTTTTCCCGCAAGGTTGGTTTTCCCACTAGGTTCGTGTTCACACTGTGTTGGTTTTCCCAAAAGGTTCGCTTTCCCACAAGGTTGGTTTTCCCGCAGGGTTGCTTTCCCCATAAGGTTTGTTTTCCCACAAGGTTTGTTTTCCCACAAAGTTTGTTTTCCCACAAGGTTTGTTTTCCCGAAAGGTTTGTTTCCCCACAAGGTTGGTTTTCCCACAAGGTTGGTTTTCCCGCAGGGTTTGTTTTCCCACAAGGTTAGTTTTCCCGCAAGGTTTGTTTTCCCACAAGGTTAGTTTTCCCACAAGGTTTGTTTCCCCACAAGGTTTGTTTCCCCACAAGGTTTGTTTTCCCACAAGGATTGTTTTCTCACAAGGTTTGTTTTCCCACTGTGTTGGTTTTCCCAAAAGGTTCGCTTTCCCGCAAGGTTGGTTTTCCCACAAGGTTGGTTTTCCCGCAGGGTTTGTTTCCCCATAAGGTTGGTTTTCCCACAAGGTTCGTTTTCCCGCGGGGTTTGTTTTCCCACAAGGTTAGTTTCCCCGAAAGGTTTGTTTCCCCACAAGGTTTGTTTTCCCACTAGGTTTGTTTTCCCCAAAGGTTGGTTTTCCCGCATGGTTGGTTTTCCCACAAGGTTTGTTTTCCCACTGTGTTGGTTTTCCCAAAAGGTTCGCTTTCCCACAAGGTTGGTTTTCCCACAAGGTTGGTTTTCCCACAAGGTTGGTTTTCCCGCAGGGTTGCTTTCCCCATAAGGTTTGTTTTCCCACAAGGTTTGTTTTCCCACAAAGTTTGTTTTCCCACAAGGTTTGTTTTCCCGAAAGGTTTGTTTCCCCACAAGGTTTGTTTCCCCACAAGGTTTGTTTTCCTACTAGGTTTGTTTCCCTACAAGGTGTGTTTTCCCACAAGGTTTGTTTTCCCCAAAGGTTGGTTTTCCCGCATGGTTGGTTTTCCCACAAGGTTTGTTTTCCCACTGTGTTGGTTTTCCCAAAAGGTTCGCTTTCCCACAAGGTTGGTTTTCCCACAAGGTTGGTTTTCACGCAGGGTTGCTTTCCCCATAAGGTTTGTTTTCCCACAAGGTTTGTTTTCCCACAAGGTTTGTTTTCCCACAAGGTTTGTTTTCCCGAAAGGTTTGTTTCCCCACAAGGTTGGTTTTCCCACAAGGTTGGTTTTCCCGCAGGGTTTGTTTTCCCACAAGGTTAGTTTTCCCGCAAGGTTTGTTTTCCCACAAGGTTAGTTTTCCCACAAGGTTTGTTTCCCCACAAGGTTTGTTTCCCCACAAGGTTTGTTTTCCCACAAGGATTGTTTTCTCACAAGGTTTGTTTTCCCACTGTGTTGGTTTTCCCAAAAGGTTCGCTTTCCCGCAAGGTTGGTTTTCCCACAAGGTTGGTTTTCCCGCAGGGTTTGTTTCCCCATAAGGTTGGTTTTCCCACAAGGTTCGTTTTCCCGCAGGGTTTGTTTTCCCACAAGGTTAGTTTCCCCGAAAGGTTTGTTTCCCCACAAGGTTTGTTTTCCCACAAGGGTTGTTTTCTCACAAGGTTTGTTTTCCCACTAGGTTTGTTTCCCCACAAGGTGTGTTTTCCCACAAGGTTTGTTTTCCCCAAAGGTTGGTTTTCCCGCATGGTTGGTTTTCCCACAAGATTTGTTTTCCCACTGTGTTGGTTTTCCCAAAAGGTTCGCTTTCCCACAAGGTTGGTTTTCCCACAAGGTTGGTTTTCCCGCAGGGTTGCTTTCACCATAAGGTTGGTTTTCCCACAAGGTTTGTTTTCCCACTAGGTTGTTTTTCCCACTAGGTTGGTTTTCCCACAAGGTTTGTTTTCCCACAAGCTTTGTTTTCCCCCAAGGTTGGTTTTCCCGCAAGGTTGGTTTTCCCACACGGTTTGTTTTCCCACTGTGTTGGTTTTCCCAAAAGGTTCGCTTTCCCGCAAGGTTGGTTTTCCCACAAGGTTTGTTTCCCCGCAAGGTTTGTTTTCCCATAAGGTTTGTTTTCCCACAAGGTTTGTTTTCCCACAAGGTTTGTTTTCCCACAAGGTTTGTTTTCCCACAAGGTTTGTTTTCCCGAAAGGTTTGTTTCCCCACAAGGTTTCTTTCCCCATAAGGTTGGTTTTCCCACAAGGTTTGTTTTCTCACATGGTTTGTTTTCCCACAAGGTTTGTTTTCCCACAAGGTTTGTTTTCCCAAAAGGTTCGCTTTCCCACAAGGTTGGTTTTCCCACAAGGTTGGTTTTTCCGCAGGGTTTCTTTCCCCATAAGGTTGGTTTTCCCACAAGGTTTGTTTTCTCACAAGGTTTGTTTTCCCACTAGGTTTGTTTCCCCACAAGGCTTGTTTTCCCACAAGGTTTGTTTTCCCCCAAGGTTGGTTTTCCCGCAAGGTTGGTTTTCCCACAAGGTTTGTTTTCCCACTGTGTTGGTTTTCCCAAAAGGTTCGCTTTCCCACAAGGTTGGTTTTCCCACAAGGTTGGTTTTCCCGCAGGGTTGCTTTCCCCATAAGGTTGGTTTTCCCACAAGGTTTGTTTTCTCACAAGGTTTGTTTTCCCACTAGGTTGTTTTTTCCCACTAGGTTGGTTTTCCCACAAGGTCTGTTTTCCCACAAGCTTTGTTTTCCCGCAAGGTTGGTTTTCCCACAAGGTTTGTTTTCCCACTGTGTTGGTTTTCCCAAAAGGTTCGCTTTCCCGCAAGGTTGGTTTTCCCACAAGGTTTGTTTTCCCACTGTGTTGGTTTTCCCAAAAGGTTGGTATTCCCACAAGGTTGGTTTTCCCGCAGGGTTTGTTTCCCCATAAGGTTGGTTTTCCCACAAGGAAAACCAACCTTGCGGGAAAGCGAACCTTTTGGGAAAACCAACACAGTGGGAAAACAAACCTTGTGGGAAAACCAACCTTGCGGGAAAACCAACCTTGGGGGAAAACAAAGCTTGTGGGAAAACAAACCTTGTGGGAAAACCAACCTAGTGGGAAAAAACAACCTAGTGGGAAAACAAACCTTGTGAGAAAACAAACCTTTTGGGAAAACCAACCTTATGGGGAAAGCAACCCTGCGGGAAAACCAACCTTGTGGGAAAACCAACCTTGTGGGAAAGCGAACCTTTTGGGAAAACCAACACAGTGGGAAAACAAACCTTGTGGGAAAACCAACCTTGCGGGAAAACCAACCTTGCGGGAAAACCAACCTTGGGGGAAAACAAACCTTGTGGGAAAACAAACCTTGTGGGGAAACAAACCTAGTGGGAAAACAAACCTTATGAGAAAACAAACCTTGTGGGAAAACCAACCTTATGGGGAAAGAAACCCTGCGGGAAAACCAACCTTGTGGGAAAACCAACCTTGTGGGAAAGCGAACCTTTTGGGAAAACAAACCTTGTGGGAAAACAAACCTTGTGGGAAAACAAACCTTGTGAGAAAACAAATCTTGTGGGAAAACCAACCTTATGGGGAAAGAAACCTTGTGGGGAAACAAACCTTTCGGGAAAACCAACCTTGTGGGAAAACAAACCTTGTGGGAAAACAAACCTTGTGGGAAAACAAACCTTGTGGGAAAACAAACCTTATGGGAAAACAAACCTTGCGGGGAAACAAACCTTGTGGGAAAACCAACCTTGCGGGATAGCGAACCTTTTGGGAAAACCAACACAGTGGGAAAACAAACCTTGTGGGAAAACAAACCTTGTGGGAAAACTAACCTTGTGGGAAAACAAACCTTGCGGGAAAACCAACCTTGTGGGAAAACCAACCTTGTTTGGAAACAAACCTTTCGGGAAAACCAACCTTTTGGAAAACAAACCTTGTGGGAAAACAAACCTTGTGGGAAAACTAACCTTGTGGGAAAACAAACCTTGTGAGAAAACAAACCTTGTGGGAAAACCAACCTTGTGGGAAAACTAACCTTGTGGGAAAACAAACCTTGCGGGAAAACTAACCTTGTGGGAAAACAAACCCTGCGGAAACAAACCTTGTGGGAAAACCAACCTTGCGGGAAAGCGAACATTTTGGGAAAACCAACCTTGCGGGAAAACCAACCTTGGGAGAAAACAAAGCTTGTGGGAAAACAAACCTTGTGGGAAAACCAACCTAGTGGGAAAAACAACCTAGTGGGAAAACAAACCTTTTGAGAAAACAAACCTTGTGGGAAAACCAACCTTATGGGGAAAGCACCCTTGTTTTCCCACTGTGTTGGTTTTCCCAAAAGGTTCGCTTTCCCGCAAGGTTGGTTTTCCCACAAGGTTGGTTTTCCCGCAGGGTTTGTTTCCCCATAAGGTTGGTTTTCCCACAAGGTTTGTTTTCTCACAAGGTTTGTTTTCCCACAAGGTTTGTTTTCCCACAAGGTTTGTTTTCCCACAAGGTTCGGTTTCCCGCAGGGTTTTTTTTCCCACAAGGTTAGTTTTCCCGAAAGGTTTGTTTCCCCACAAGGTTGGTTTTCCCACAAGGTTGGTTTTCCCGCAGGGTTTGTTTTCCCACAAGGTTAGTTTTCCCGCAAGGTTTGTTTCCCCCCAAGGTTTGTTTTCCCACAAGGATTGTTTTCTCACAAGGTTTGTTTTCCCAATAGGTTTGTTTCCCCACAAGGTTTGTTTTCCCACAAGATTTGTTTTCCCCCAAGGTTGGTTTTCCCGCAAGGTTGGTTTTCCCACAAGGTTTTTTTCCCACTGTGTTGGTTTTCCCAAAAGGTTCGCTTTCCCACAAGTTTGGTTTTCCCACAAGGTTGGTTTTCCCGCAGGGTTGCTTTCCCCATAAGGTTGGTTTTCCCACAAGGTTTGTTTTCCCACAAGGTTAGTTTTCCCACAAGGTTTGTTTCCCCACAAGGTTTGTTTCCCCACAAGGTTTGTTTTCCCACAAGGATTGTTTTCTCACAAGGTTTGTTTTCCCACTGTGTTGGTTTTCCCAAAAGGTTCGCTTTCCCGCAAGGTTTGTTTTCCCACAAGGTTAGTTTTCCCACAAGGTTTGTTTCCCCACAAGGTTTGTTTCCCCACAAGGTTTGTTTTCCCACAAGGATTGTTTTCTCACAAGGTTTGTTTTCCCACTGTGTTGGTTTTCCCAAAAGGTTCGCTTTCCCGCAAGGTTGGTTTTCCCGCAAGGTTTGTTTTCCCACAAGGTTGGTTTTCCCGAAAGGTTTGTTTCCCCACAAGGTTGGTTTTCCCACAAGGTTGGTTTTCCCGCAGGGTTTGTTTTCCCACAAGGTTAGTTTTCCCGTAAGGTTTGTTTCCCCACAAGGTTTGTTTTCCCACAAGGTTTGTTTTCCCACTGTGTTGGTTTTCCCAAAAGCTTCGCTTTCCCACAAGGTTGGTTTTCCCACAAGGTTGGTTTTCCCACAAGGTTGGTTTTCCCGCAGGGTTGCTTTCCCCATAAGGTTGGTTTTCCCACAAGGTTTGTTTTCTCACAAGGTTTGTTTTCCCACTAGGTTGTTTTTCCCACTAGGTTGGTTTTCCCACAAGGTTTGTTTTCCCACAAGCTTTGTTTTCCCCCAAGGTTGGTTTTCCCGCAGGGTTTGTTTTCCCACAAGGTTAGTTTTCCCGCAAGGTTTGTTTCCCCTCAAGGTTTGTTTTCCCACAAGGTATGTTTTCCCACTGTGTTGGTTTTCCCAAAAGGTTCGCTTTCCCACAAGGTTGGTTTTCCCACAAGGTTGGTTTTCCCACAAGGTTGGTTTTCCCGCAGGGTTGCTTTCCCCATAAGGTTGGTTTTCCCACAAGGTTTGTTTTCTCACAAGGTTTGTTTTCCCACTAGGTTGTTTTTCCCACTAGGTTGGTTTTCCCACAAGGTTTGTTTTCCCACAAGCTTTGTTTTCCCCCAAGGTTGTTTTTCCCACTAGGTTGGTTTTCCCACAAGGTTTGTTTTCCCACAAGCTTTGCTTTCCCCCAAGGTTGGTTTTCCCGCAAGGTTGGTTTACCCACAAGGTTTGTTTTCCCACTGTGTTGGTTTTCCCAAAAGGTTCGCTTTCCCGCAAGGTTGGTTTTCCCACAAGGTTTGTTTCCCCACAAGGTTTGTTTTCCCACAAGGTTTGTTTTCCCACAAGGTTGGTTTTCCCGAAACGTTTGTTTCCCCACAAGGTTGGTTTTCCCGCAGGGTTTGTTTTCCCACAAGGTTAGTTTTCCCGCAAGGTTTGTTTCCCCACAAGGTTTGTTTTCCCACAAGGTTTGTTTTCCCACTGTGTTGGTTTTCCCAAAAGGTTCGCTTTCCCACAAGGTTTGTTTTCCCACAAGCTTTGCTTTCCCCCAAGGTTGGTTTTCCCGCAAGGTTGGTTTACCCACAAGGTTTGTTTTCCCACTGTGTTGGTTTTCCCAAAAGGTTCGCTTTCCCGCAAGGTTGGTTTTCCCACAAGGTTTGTTTCCCCACAAGGTTTGTTTTCCCACAAGGTTTGTTTTCCCACAAGGTTGGTTTTCCCGAAACGTTTGTTTCCCCACAAGGTTGGTTTTCCCGCAGGGTTTGTTTTCCCACAAGGTTAGTTTTCCCGCAAGGTTTGTTTCCCCACAAGGTTTGTTTTCCCACAAGGTTTGTTTTCCCACTGTGTTGGTTTTCCCAAAAGGTTCGCTTTCCCAAAAGGTTGTTTTTCCCACTAGGTTGGTTTTCCAACAAGGTTTGTTTTCCCACAAGCTTTGTTTTCCCCCAAGGTTGGTTTTCCCGCAAGGTTGGTTTTCCCACAAGGTTTGTTTTCCCACTGTGTTGGTTTTCCCAAAAGGTTAGCTTTCCCGCAAGGTTGGTTTTCCCCCAAGGTTTATTTCCCCACAAGGTTTGTTTTCTCACAAGGTTTGTTTTCCCACAAGGTTTGTTTTCCCACAAGGTTTCTTTTCCCACAAGGTTTGTTTTCCCACAAGGTTTGTTTTCCCGAAAGGTTTGTTTCTCCACAAGGTTGGTTTTCCCACAAGGTTGGTTTTCCCGCAGGGTTTGTTTTCTCACAAGGTTAGTTTTCCCGCAAGGTTTGTTTTCCCACAAGGTTAGTTTTCCCACAAGGTTTGTTTCCCCACAAGGTTTGTTTCCCCACAAGGTTTGTTTTCCCACAAGGATTGTTTTCTCACAAGGTTTGTTTTCCCACTGTGTTGGTTTTCCCAAAAGGTTCGCTTTCCCGCAAGGTTCGCTTTCCCGCAAGGTTTGTTTTCCCACAAGGTTTGTTTTCTCACAAGGTTTGTTTTCCCACTAGGTTTGTTTTCCCGCAAGGTTTGTTTTCCCACAAGGTTAGTTTTCCCACAAGGTTTGTTTCCCCACAAGGTTTGTTTCCCCACAAGGTTTGTTTTCCCACAAGGTTGGTTTTCCAGAAAGGTTTGTTTCCCCACAAGGTTGGTTTTCCCACAAGGTTGGTTTTCCCGCAAGGTTCGCTTTCCCGCAAGGTTTGTTTTCCCACAAGGTTTGTTTTCTCACAAGGTTTGTTTTCCCACTAGGTTTGTTTCCCCACAAGGTTTGTTTTCTCACAAGGTTTGTTTTCCCACAAGGTTTGTTTTCCCACAAGGTTTGTTTTACCACAAGGTTTGTTTTCCCACAAGGTTGGTTTTCCAGAAAGGTTTGTTTCCCCACAAGGTTGGTTTTCCCACAAGGTTGGTTTTCCCGCAGGGTTTGTTTTCCCACAAGCTTTGTTTTCCCCCAAGGTTGGTTTTAACGCAAGGTTGGTTTACCCAAAAGGTTTGTTTTCCCACTGTGTTGGTTTTCCCAAAAGGTTCTCTTTCCCAAAAGGTTCGCTTTCCCGCAAGGTTTGTTTTCCCACAAGGTTTGTTTCCCCACAAGGTTTGTTTTCCCACAAGGTTTGTTTTCCCACAAGGTTGGTTTTCCCGAAAGGTTTGTTTCCCCACAAGGTTTTTTTTCCCACAAGGTTGGTTTTCCCGCAGGTTTTGTTTTCCCACAAGGTTAGTTTTCCCTTAAGGTTTGTTTCCCCACAAGGTTTGTTTTCCCACAAGGTTTGTTTTCCCACAAGGTTGGTTTTCCCGAAAGGTTTGTTTCCCCACAAGGTTAGTTTTCCCACAAAGTTGGTTTTCCCGCAGGGTTTGTTTTCCCACAAGGTTAGTTTTCCCGCAAGGTTTGTTTCCCCACAAGGTTTGTTTTCCCACAAGGTTTGTTTTCCCACTGTGTTGGTTTTCCCAAAAGGTTCGCTTTCCCACAAGGTTGGTTTTCCCACAAGGTTTGTTTTCCTACAAGGTTAGTTTTCCCACAAGGTTTGTTTCCCCACAAGGTTTGTTTCCCCACAAGGTTTGTTTTCCCACAAGGTTTGTTTTCCCCCAAGGTTGGTTTTCCCGAAAGGTTTGTTTCCCCACAAGGTTGGTTTTCCCACAAGGTTGGTTTTCCCGCAGGGTTTGTTTTCCCACAAGGTTAGTTTTCCCGCAAGTTTTGTTTTCCCACAAGGTTAGTTTTCCCACAAGATTTGTTCCACAAGGTTTGTTTTCCCACAAGGTTTGTTTTCCCACAAGGTTTGTTTTCCCACAAGGTTGGTTTTCCCGAAAGGTTTGTTTCCCCACAAGGTTTGTTTTCCCACTAGGTTTGTTTTCCCATAAGGTTGGTTTTCCCACAAGGTTTGTTTTCTCACAAGGTTTGTTTTCCCACTAGGTTTGTTTCCCCACAAGGTTTGTTTCCTCACAAGGTTTGTTTTCCCACAAGGTTTGTTTTCCCACAAGGTAGGTTTTCCCGAAAGGTTTGTCCACAAGCTTTGTTTTCCCCCAAGGTTGGTTTTCCCGCAAGGTTGGTGTTCCCACAAGGTTTGTTTTCCCACTTTGTTGGTTTTCCCAAAAGGTTCGCTTTCCCGCAAGGTTGGTTTTCCCACAAGGTTTGTTTCCCCACAAGGTTTGTTTTCCCACAAGGTTTGTTTTCCCACAAGGTTGGTTTTCCCGAAAGGTTTGTTTCCCCACAAGTTTGGTTTTCCCACAAGGTTGGTTTTCCCGCAGGGTTTGTTTTCCCACAAGGTTAGTTTTCCCGCAAGGTTTGTTTCCCCACAAGGTTTGTTTTCCCACAAGGATTGTTTTCTCACAAGGTTTGTTTTCCCACTAGGTTTGTTTCCCCCCAAAGGTTTGTTTTCCCACAAGGTTTGTTTTCCCACTAGGTTGTTTTTCCCACTAGGTTGGTTTTCCCACAAGGTTTGTTTTCCCACAAGCTTTGTTTTCCCCCAAGGTTGGTTTTCCCGCAGGGTTTGTTTTCCCACAAGGTTAGTTTTCCCGCAAGGTTTGTTTCCCCTCAAGGTTTGTTTTCCCACAAGGTATGTTTTCCCACTGTGTTGGTTTTCCCAAAAGGTTCGCTTTCCCACAAGGTTGGTTTTCCCACAAGGTTAGTTTTCCCACAAGGTTGGTTTTCCCGCAGGGTTGCTTTCCCCATAAGGTTGGTTTTCCCACAAGGTTTGTTTTCTCACAAGGTTTGTTTTCCCACTAGGTTGTTTTTCCCACTAGGTTGGTTTTCCCACAAGGTTTGTTTTCCCACAAGCTTTGTTTTCCCCCAAGGTTGTTTTTCCCACTAGGTTGGTTTTCCCACAAGGTTTGTTTTCCCACAAGCTTTGCTTTCCCCCAAGGTTGGTTTTCCCGCAAGGTTGGTTTACCCACAAGGTTTGTTTTCCCACTGTGTTGGTTTTCCCAAAAGGTTCGCTTTCCCGCAAGGTTGGTTTTCCCACAAGGTTTGTTTCCCCACAAGGTTTGTTTTCCCACAAGGTTTGTTTTCCCACAAGGTTGGTTTTCCCGAAACGTTTGTTTCCCCACAAGGTTGGTTTTCCCGCAGGGTTTGTTTTCCCACAAGGTTAGTTTTCCCGCAAGGTTTGTTTCCCCACAAGGTTTGTTTTCCCACAAGGTTTGTTTTCCCACTGTGTTGGTTTTCCCAAAAGGTTCGCTTTCCCAAAAGGTTGGTTTTCCCACAAGGTTGGTTTTCCCACAAGGTTGGTTTTCCCGCAGGGTTGCTTTCCCCATAAGGTTGGTTTTCCCACAAGGTTTGTTTTCTCACAAAGTTTGTTTTCCCACTAGGTTGTTTTTCCCACTAGGTTGGTTTTCCAACAAGGTTTGTTTTCCCACAAGCTTTGTTTTCCCCCAAGGTTGGTTTTCCCGCAAGGTTGGTTTTCCCACAAGGTTTGTTTTCCCACTGTGTTGGTTTTCCCAAAAGGTTAGCTTTCCCGCAAGGTTGGTTTTCCCCCAAGGTTTATTTCCCCACAAGGTTTGTTTTCTCACAAGGTTTGTTTTCCCACAAGGTTTGTTTTCCCACAAGGTTTCTTTTCCCACAAGGTTTGTTTTCCCACAAGGTTTGTTTTCCCGAAAGGTTTGTTTCTCCACAAGGTTGGTTTTCCCACAAGGTTGGTTTTCCCGCAGGGTTTGTTTTCTCACAAGGTTAGTTTTCCCGCAAGGTTTGTTTTCCCACAAGGTTAGTTTTCCCACAAGGTTTGTTTCCCCACAAGGTTTATTTCCCCACAAGGTTTGTTTTCCCACAAGGATTGTTTTCTCACAAGGTTTGTTTTCCCACTGTGTTGGTTTTCCCAAAAGGTTCGCTTTCCCGCAAGGTTCGCTTTCCCGCAAGGTTTGTTTTCCCACAAGGTTTGTTTTCTCACAAGGTTTGTTTTCCCACTAGGTTTGTTTTCCCGCAAGGTTTGTTTTCCCACAAGGTTAGTTTTCCCACAAGGTTTGTTTCCCCACAAGGTTTGTTTCCCCACAAGGTTTGTTTTCCCACAAGGTTGGTTTTCCAGAAAGGTTTGTTTCCCCACAAGGTTGGTTTTCCCACAAGGTTGGTTTTCCCGCAAGGTTCGCTTTCCCGCAAGGTTTGTTTTCCCACAAGGTTTGTTTTCTCACAAGGTTTGTTTTCCCACTAGGTTTGTTTCCCCACAAGGTTTGTTTTCTCACAAGGTTTGTTTTCCCACAAGGTTTGTTTTCCCACAAGGTTTGTTTTACCACAAGGTTTGTTTTCCCACAAGGTTGGTTTTCCAGAAAGGTTTGTTTCCCCACAAGGTTGGTTTTCCCACAAGGTTGGTTTTCCCGCAGGGTTTGTTTTCCCACAAGCTTTGTTTTCCCCCAAGGTTGGTTTTAACGCAAGGTTGGTTTACCCAAAAGGTTTGTTTTCCCACTGTGTTGGTTTTCCCAAAAGGTTCTCTTTCCCAAAAGGTTCGCTTTCCCGCAAGGTTGGTTTTCCCACAAGGTTGGTTTTCCCGAAAGGTTTGTTTCCCCACAAGGTTTTTTTTCCCACAAGGTTGGTTTTCCCGCAGGGTTTGTTTTCCCACAAGGTTAGTTTTCCCTTAAGGTTTGTTTCCCCACAAGGTTTGTTTTCCCACAAGGTTTGTTTTCCCACAAGGTTGGTTTTCCCGAAAGGTTTGTTTCCCCACAAGGTTAGTTTTCCCACAAAGTTGGTTTTCCCGCAGGGTTTGTTTTCCCACAAGGTTAGTTTTCCCGCAAGGTTTGTTTCCCCACAAGGTTTGTTTTCCCACAAGGTTTGTTTTCCCACTGTGTTGGTTTTCCCAAAAGGTTCGCTTTCCCACAAGGTTGGTTTTCCCACAAGGTTTGTTTTCCCCACAAGGTTAGTTTTCCCACAAGGTTTGTTTCCCCACAAGGTTTGTT
>JAKZAP010000167.1:0-86123 GCA_023053575.1 Branchinecta lynchi | reverse complement strand
AACCAACCTTGTGGGGAAACAAACCTTTCGGGAAAACCAACCTTGTGGGAAAACAAACCTTGTGAGAAAACAAAACTTGTGGGGAAACAAACCTTTCGGGAATACCAACCTTGTGGGAAAACAAACCTTGTGGGAAAACAAACCTTGTGGGAAAACAAACCTTATGGGGAAAGCAACCCTGCGGGAAAACCAACCTTGTGGGAAAACCAACCTTGTGGGAAAGCGAACCTTTTGGGAAAACCGATACAGTGGGAAAACAAATCTTGTGGGAAAACCAACCTTGCGGGAAAACCAACCTTGTGGGAAAACAAACCTTGTGGGAAAACAAACCTTGTGGGAAAACAAACCTTGTGGGAAAACAAACCTTATGGGAAAACAAACCTTGTGGGGAAACAAACCTTGTGGGAAAACAAACCTTGTGGGAAAACAAACCTTATGGGAAAACAAACCTTGTGGGGAAACAAACCTTGTGGGAAAACCAACCTTGCGGGAAAGCGAACCTTTTGGGAAAACCAACACAGTGGGAAAACAAACCTTGTGGGAAAACCAACCTTGCGGGAAAACCAACCTTGGGGGAAAACAAAGCTTGTGGGAAAACAAACCTTGTTGGAAAACCAACCTAGTGGGAAAAACAACCTAGTGGGAAAACAAACCTTGTGATAAAACAAACCTTGTGGGAAAACCAACCTTATGAGGAAAGCAGCCCTGCGGGAAAATCAACCTTGTGGGAAAACCAACCTTGTGGGAAAGCGAACCTTTTGGGAAAACCAACACAGTGGGAAAACAAAACTTGTGGGAAACCCAGCCTTGCGGGAAAGCGAACAACCCTGCAGCCCTGAAAGGCAGCCCTGAGAAGCAACCCTGCGGGAAAACCAACCTTGTGGGAAAACCAACCTTGTGGGAAAGCGAACCTTTTGGGAAAACCAACACAGTGGAAAACAAACCTTGTGGGAAAACCAACCTTGCGGGAAAACAAACCTTGTGGGAAAACAAACCTTGTGGGAAAACCAAACCTTGTGGGAAAACAAACCTTATGGGAAAACAAACCTTGTGGGGAAACAAACCTTGTGGGAAAACCAACCTTGCGGGAAAGCGAACCTTTTGGGAAAACCAACACAGTGGGAAAACAAACATTGTGGGAAAACCAACCTTGCGGGAAAACCAACCTTGGGGGAAAACAAAGCTTGTTGGAAAACAAACCTTGTGGGAAAACCAACCTAGTGGGGAAACCAACACAGTGGGAAAACAAACCTTGTGGGAAAACCAACCTTGCGGGAAAACCAACCTTGGGGGAAAACAAAGCTTGTGGGAAAACAAACCTTGTGGGAAAACCAACCTAGTGCGAAAAACAACCTAGTGGGAAAACAAACCTTGTGAGAAAACAAACCTTGTGGGAAAGTGAACCTTTTGGGAAAACCAACACAGTGGGAAAACAAACCTTGTGAGAAAACAATCCTTGTGGGAAAACTAACCTTGTGGGAAAACAAACCTTGTGGGAAAACCAACCTTGTGGGAAAGCGAACCTTTTGGGAAAACCAACACAGTGGGAAAACAAACCTTGTGGGAAAACAAACCTTGTGGGGAAACAAAACTTGCGGGAAAACTAACCTTGTGGGAAAACAAACCCTGCGGGAAAACCAACCTTGGGGGAAAACAAAGCTTGTGGGAAAACAAACCTTGTGGGAAAACCAACCTAGTGGGAAAAACAACCTAGTGGGAAAACAAACCTTGTGAGAAAACAAACCTTGTGGGAAAACCAACCTTATGGGTAAAGCAACCCTGCGGGAAAACCAACCTTGTGGGAAAACCAACCTTGTGGGAAAGCGAACCTTTTGGGAAAACCAACACAGTGGGAAAACAAACCTTGTGGGAAAACCAACCATGCGGGAAAACCAAACTTGGGGGAAAACAAAGCTTGTGGGAAAACAAAACTTGTGGGAAAATTAACCTAGTGGGAAAAACAACCTAGTGGGAAAACAAACCTTATGGGTAAAGCAACCCTGCGGGAAAACCAACCTTGTGGGAAAACCAACCTTGCGGGAAAGCGAACCTTTTGGGAAAACCATCGCAGTGGGAAAACAAACCTTGTGTTAAAACCAACCTTGCGGGAAAACCAAACTTGGGGGAAAACAAAGCTTGTGGGAAAACAAAACTTGTGGGAAAACCAACCTAGTGGGAAAAACAACCTAGTGGGAAAACAAACCTTGTGAGAAAACAAACCTTGTGGGAAAACCAACCTTATGGGTAAAGCAACCCTGCGGGAAAACCAACCTTGTGGGAAAACCAACCTTGTGGGAAAGCGAACCTTTTGGGAAAACCAACACAGTGGGAAAACAAACCTTGTGGGAAAACCAACTATGCGGGAAAACCAACCTTGGGGGAAAGCAAACCTTTTGGGAAAACCAACACAGTGGGAAAACAAACCTTGTGAGAAAACAATCCTTGTGGGAAAACAAACCTTGTGGGGAAACAAACCTTGTGGGGAAACAAACCTTGTGGGGAAACAAACCTTGTGGGAAAACTAACCTTGTGGGAAAACAAACCTTGTGGGAAAACCAACCTTGGGGGGAAACAAACCTTGCGGGGAAACAAACCTTTCGGGAAAACCAACCTTGTGGGAAAACAAACCTTGTGAGAAAACAAACATTGTGGGGAAACAAACCTTGTGGGAAAACCAGCCTTGCGGGAAAGCGAAACTTTTGGGAAAACCAACACAGTGGGAAAACAAACCTTGTGGGAAAACCAACCTTGCGGGAAAACCAACCTTGGGGGAAAACAAAGCTTGTGGGAAAACAAACCTTTTCGGAAAACCAACCTAGTGGGAAAAACAACCTAGTGGGAAAACAAACCTTGTGAGAAAACAAACCTTGTGGGAAAACCAACCTTATGGGGAAAGCAACCCTGCGGGAAAACCAACCTTGTGGGAAAACCAACCTTGTGGGAAAACGAACCTTGTGGGAAAGCGAACCTTTTGGGAAAACCAACACAGTGGGAAAACAAACCTTGTGGGAAAACCAACCTTGCGGGAAAACCAACCTTGGGGGAAAACAAACCTTGTGGGAAAACAAACCTTGTGGGGAAACAAACCTAGTGAAAAAACAAACCTTGTGAGAAAACAATCCTTGTGGGAAAACAAACCTTGTGGGGAAACAAACCTCGCGGGAAAACTAACCTTGTGGGAAAACAAACCCTGCGGGAAAACCAACCTTGTGGGAAAACCAACCTTGTGGGGAAACAAACCTTTCGGGAAAACCAACCTTGTGGGAAAACAAACCTTGTGGGAAAACAAACCTTGTGGGGAAACAAACCTTGTGGGAAAACCAACCTTGCGGGAAAGCGAACCTTTTGGGAAAACCAACAAAGTGGGAAAACAAACCTTGTGGGAAAACCAACCTTGCGGGAAAACCAACCTTGGGGGAAAACAAAGCTTGTGGGAAAACAAACTTGTGGGAAGACCAACCTAGTGGGAAACACAACATAGTGGGAAAACAAAACTTATGGGGAAAGCAACCCTGCGGGAAAATCAACCTTGTGGGAAAACCAACCTTGTGGGAAAGCGAACCTTTTGGGAAAACCAACACAGTGGGAAAACAAACCTTGTGGGAAAACCAACCTTGCGGGAAAACCAACCTTGGGGGAAAACAAACCTTGTGGGAAAACAAACCTTGTGGGGAAACAAACCTTGTGGGGAAACAAACCTTGTGGGAAAACTAACCTTGTGGGAAAACAAACCTTGTAGGAAAACCAACCTTGTGGGAAAGCGAACCTTTTGGGAAAACCAACACAGTGGGAAAACAAACCTTGTGGGAAAACAAACCTTGTGGGGAAACAAACCTTGTGGGAAAACTAACCTTGGGGGAAAACAAACCCTGCGGGAAAACCAACCTTGTGGGAAAACCAACCTTGTGGGGAAACAAACCTTTCGGGAAAACCAACCTTGTGGGAAAACAAACCTTGTGGGAAAACAAACCTTGTGGGGAAACAAACCTTAAGGGAAAACTAACCTTGTGGGAAAACAAACCCTGCGGGAAAACCAACCTTGTGGAAAAACCAACCTTGTGGGGAAACAAACGTTGTGGGAAAACAAACCTTGTGGGAAAACAAACCTTGTGGGGAAACAAACCTTGTGGGAAAACCAACCTTGCGGGAAAGTGAACCTTTTGGGAAAGAGAACCTTTTGGGAAAACCAACACAGTGGGAAAACAAACCTTTTGGGTAAACCAACCTTGCGGGAAAACCAACCTTGGGGGAAAACAAAGCTTGTGGGAAAACAAACCCTGCGGGAAAACCAACCTTGTGGGAAAACCAACCTTGTGGGGAAACAAACCTTTCGGGAAAACAAACCTTGTGGGAAAACAAACCTTGTGGGAAAACAAACCTTGTGGGAAAACAAACCTTATGGGGAAAGCAACCCTGCGGGAAAACCAACCTTGTGGGAAAACCAACCTTGTGGGAAAGCGAACCTTTTGGGAAAACCAACACAGTGGGAACACAAACCTTGTGGGAAAACCAACCTTGCGGGAAAACCAACCTTGTGGGAAAACAAACCTTGTGGGAAAACAAACCTTGTGGGAAAACAAACCTTGTGGGAAAACAAACCTTATGGGAAAACAAACCTTGTGGGGAAACAAACCTTGTGGGAAAACCAACCTTGCGGGAAAGCGAACCTTTTGGGAAAATCAACACAGTGGGAAAACAAACCTTGTGGGAAAACCAACCTTGCGGGAAAACCAACCTTGGGGGAAAACAAAGCTTGTGGGAAAACAAACCTTGTGGGAAAAAAAACCTTGTGGGGAAACAAAACTTGTGGGAAAACTAACCTTGTGGGAAAACAAACCTTGTGGGAAAACCAACCTTGTGGGAAAACAAACCTTGCGGGAAAACCAACCTTGGGGGAAAACAAAGCTTGTGGGAAAACAAACCTTGTGGGGAAACAAACCTTGTGGGGAAACAAACCTTGCGGGAAAACCAACCTTGGGGGAAAACAAAGCTTGTGGGAAAACAAACCTTGTGGGAAAACAAACCTTGTGGGGAAACAAACCTTGTGGGAAAACTAACCTTGTGGGAAAACAAACCTTGTGGGAAAACAAACCTTGTGGGAAAGCGAACCTTTTGGGAAAACCAACACAGTGGGAAAACAAACCTTGTGGGAAAACCAACCTTGCGGGAAAACCAACCTTGGGGGAAAACAAAGCTTGTGGGAAAACAAACCTTGTGGGGAAACAAACCTTGTGGGGAAACAAACCTTGTGGGAAAACTAACCTTGTGGGAAAACAAACCTTGTGGGAAAACCAACCTTGTGGGAAAGCGAACCTTTTGGGAAAACCAACACAGTGGGAAAACAAACCTTGTGGGAAAACAAACCTTGCGGGAAAACTAACCTTGTGGGAAAACAAACCCTGCGGGAAAACAAACCTTGTGGGAAAACCAACCTTGTGGGGAAACAAACCTTTCTGGAAAACCAACCTTGTGGCAAAACAAACCTTGTGGGAAAACAAACCTTGTGGGAAACCAAACCTTGTGGGAAAACAAACCTTGTGAGAAAACAAACCTTGTGGCAAAACAAACCTTGTGGGAAAACCAACACAGTGGGAAAACAAACCTTGTGAGAAAACAATCCTTGTGGGAAAACAAAACTTGTGGGGAAACAAACCTTGTGGGGAAACAAACCTTGTGGGAAAACTAACCTTGTGGGAAAACAAACCTTGCGGGAAAACTAACCTTGTGGGAAAACAAACCCTGCGGGAAAACCAGCCTTGTGGGAAAACCAACCTTGTGGGGAAACAAACCTTTCGGGAAAACCAACCTTGTGGGAAAACAAACCTTGTGAGAAAACAAACATTGTGGGGAAACAAACCTTGTGGGAAAACCAGCCTTGCGGGAAAGCGAACCTTTTGGGAAAACCAACACAGTGGGAAAACAAACCTTGTGGGAAAACCAACCTTGCGGGAAAACCAACCTTGGGGGAAAACAAAGCTTGTGAGAAAACAACCCTTTTCGGAAAACCGACCTAGTGGGAAAAACAACCTAGTGGGAAAACAAACCTTGTGAGAAAACAAACCTTGTGGGAAAACCAACCTTATGGGGAAAGCAACCCTGCGGGAAAACCAACCTTGTGGGAAAACCAACCTTGTGGGAAAACGAACCTTGTGGGAAAGCGAACCTTTTGGGAAAACCAACACAGTGGGAAAACAAACCTTGTGGGAAAACCAACCTTGCGGGAAAACCAACCTTGGGGGAAAACAAACCTTGTGGGAAAACAAACCTTGTGGGGAAACAAACCTAGTGGGAACACAAACCTTGTGAGAAAACAATCCTTGTGGGAAAACAAACCTTGTTGGGAAACAAACCTTGCGGGAAAACTAACCTTGTGGGAAAACAAACCCTGCGGGAAAACCAACCTTGTGGTAAAACCAACCTTGTGGGGAAACAAACCTTTCGGGAAAACCAACCTTGTGGGAAAACAAACCTTGTGGGAAAACAAACCTTGTGGGGAAACAAACCTTGTGGGAAAACCAACCTTGTGGGGAAACAAACCTTAAGGGAAAACTAACCTTGTGGGAAAACAAACCCTGCGGGAAAACCAACCTTGTGGAAAAACCAACCTTGTGGGGAAACAAACCTTTCGGGAAAACCAACCTTGTGGGAAAACAAACCTTGCGGGAAAACTAACCTTGTGGGAAAACAAACCCTGCGGGAAAACCAGCCTTGTGGGAAAACCAACCTTGTGGGGAAACAAACCTTTCGGGAAAACCAACCTTGTGGGAAAACAAACCTTGTGAGAAAACAAACATTGTGGGGAAACAAACCTTGTGGGAAAACCAGCCTTGCGGGAAAGCGAACCTTTTGGGAAAACCAACACAGTGGGAAAACAAACCTTGTGGGAAAACCAACCTTGCGGGAAAACCAACCTTGGGGGAAAACAAAGCTTGTGAGAAAACAACCCTTTTCGGAAAACCGACCTAGTGGGAAAAACAACCTAGTGGGAAAACAAACCTTGTGAGAAAACAAACCTTGTGGGAAAACCAACCTTATGGGGAAAGCAACCCTGCGGGAAAACCAACCTTGTGGGAAAACCAACCTTGTGGGAAAACGAACCTTGTGGGAAAGCGAACCTTTTGGGAAAACCAACACAGTGGGAAAACAAACCTTGTGGGAAAACCAACCTTGCGGGAAAACCAACCTTGGGGGAAAACAAACCTTGTGGGAAAACAAACCTTGTGGGGAAACAAACCTAGTGGGAAAACAAACCTTGTGAGAAAACAATCCTTGTGGGAAAACAAACCTTGTTGGGAAACAAACCTTGCGGGAAAACTAACCTTGTGGGAAAACAAACCCTGCGGGAAAACCAACCTTGTGGTAAAACCAACCTTGTGGGGAAACAAACCTTTCGGGAAAACCAACCTTGTGGGAAAACAAACCTTGTGGGAAAACAAACCTTGTGGGGAAACAAACCTTGTGGGAAAACCAACCTTGCGGGAAAGCGAACCTTTTGGGAAAACCAACAAAGTGGGAAAACAAACCTTGTGGGAAAACCAACCTTCCGGGAAAACCAACCTTGGGGGAAAACAAAGCTTGTGGGAAAACAAACTTGTGGGAAGACCAACCTAGTGGGAAACACAACATAGTGGGAAAACAAAACTTATGGGGAAAGCAACCCTGCGGGAAAACCAACCTTGTGGGAAAACCAACCTTGTGGGAAAACCAACCTTGTGGGAAAGCGAACCTTTTGGGAAAACCAACACAGTGGGAAAACAAACCTTGTGGGAAAACCAACCTTGCGGGAAAACCAACCTTGGGGGAAAACCAACCTTGTGGGAAAACCAACCTTGTGGGGAAACAAACCTTTCGGGAAAACCAACCTTGTGGGAAAACAAACCTTGTGGGAAAACAAACCTTGTGGGGAAACAAACCTTGTGGGAAAACCAACCTTGCGGGAAAGCGAACCTTTTGGGAAAACCAACAAAGTGGGAAAACAAACCTTGTGGGAAAACCAACCTTCCGGGAAAACCAACCTTGGGGGAAAACAAAGCTTGTGGGAAAACAAACTTGTGGGAAGACCAACCTAGTGGGAAACACAACATAGTGGGAAAACAAAACTTATGGGGAAAGCAACCCTGCGGGAAAACCAACCTTGTGGGAAAACCAACCTTGTGGGAAAGCGAACCTTTTGGGAAAACCAACACAGTGGGAAAACAAACCTTGTGGGAAAACCAACCTTGCGGGAAAACCAACCTTGGGGGAAAACAAACCTTGTGGGAAAACAAACCTTGTGGGGAAAAAACCTTGTGGGGAAACAAAACTTGTGGGAAAACTAACCTTGTGGGAAAACAAACCTTGTAGGAAAACCAACCTTGTGGGAAAGCGAACCTTTTGGGAAAACCAACACAGTGGGAAAACAAACCTTGTGGGAAAACAAACCTTGTGGGGAAACAAACCTTGCGGGAAAACTAACCTTGGGGGAAAACAAACCCTGCGGGAAAACCAACCTTGTGGGAAAACCAACCTTGTGGGGAAACAAACCTTTCGGGAAAACCAACCTTGTGGGAAAACAAACCTTGTGGGAAAACAAACCTTGTGGGGAAACAAACCTTAAGGGAAAACTAACCTTGTGGGAAAACAAACCCTGCGGGAAAACCAACCTTGTGGAAAAACCAACCTTGTGGGGAAACAAACCTTTCGGGAAAACCAACCTTGTGGGAAAACAAACCTTGTGGGAAAACAAACCTTGTGGGGAAACAAACCTTGTGGGAAAACCAACCTTGCGGGAAAGCGAACCTTTTGGGAAAGAGAACCTTTTGGGAAAACCAACACAGTGGGAAAACAAACCTTTTGGGTAAACCAACCTTGCGGGAAAACCAACCTTGGGGGAAAACAAAGCTTGTGGGAAAACAAACCTTTTCGGAAAACCAACCTAGTGGGAAAAACAACCTAGTGGGAAAACAAACCTTGTGAGAAAACAAACCTTGTGGGAAAACCAACCTTATGGGGAAAGCAACCCTGCAGGAAAACCAACCTTGTGGGAAAACCAACCTTGTGGGAAAGCGAACCTTTTGGGAAAACCAACACAGTGGGAAAACAAACCTTGTGGGAAAACAAACCTTGTGGGGAAACAAACCTTGCGGGAAAACTAACCTTGTGGGAAAACAAACCCTGCGGGAAAACCAACCTTGGGGGAAAACAAAGCTTGTGGGAAAACAAACCTTGTGGGAAAACCAACCTAGTGGGAAAAACAACCTAGTGGGAAAACAAACCTTGTGAGAAAACAAACCTTGTGGGGAAACAAACCTTGCGGGAAAACTAACCTTGTGGGAAAACAAACCCTGCGGGAAAACCAACCTTGGGGGAAAACAAAGCTTGTGGGAAAACAAACCTTGTGGGAAAACCAACCTAGTGGGAAAAACAACCTAGTGGGAAAACAAACCTTGTGAGAAAACAAACCTTGTGGGAAAACCAACCTTATGGGTAAAGCAACCCTGCGGGAAAACCAACCTTGTGGGAAAACCAACCTTGTGGGAAAGCGAACCTTTCGGGAAAACCAACACAGTGGGAAAACAAACCTTGTGGGAAAACCAACCATGCGGGAAAACCAAACTTGGGGGAAAACAAAGCTTGTGGGAAAACAAAACTTGTGGGAAAACCAACCTAGTGGGAAAAACAACCTAGTGGGAAAACAAACCTTATGGGTAAAGCAACCCTGCGGGAAAACCAACCTTGTGGGAAAACCAACCTTGCGGGAAAGCGAACCTTTTGGGAAAACCATCGCAGTGGGAAAACAAACCTTGTGTTAAAACCAACCTTGCGGGAAAACCAAACTTGGGGGAAAACAAAGCTTGTGGGAAAACAAAACTTGTGGGAAAACCAACCTAGTGGGAAAAACAACCTAGTGGGAAAACAAACCTTGTGAGAAAACAAACCTTGTGGGAAAACCAACCTTATGGGTAAAGCAACCCTGCGGGAAAACCAACCTTGTGGGAAAACCAACCTTGTGGGAAAGCGAACCTTTTGGGAAAACCAACACAGTGGGAAAACAAACCTTGTGGGAAAACCAACTATGCGGGAAAACCAACCTTGGGGGAAAGCAAACCTTTTGGGAAAACCAACACAGTGGGAAAACAAACCTTGTGAGAAAACAATCCTTGTGGGAAAACAAACCTTGTGGGGAAACAAACCTTGTGGGGAAACAAACCTTGTGGGGAAACAAACCTTGTGGGAAAACTAACCTTGTGGGAAAACAAACCTTGTGGGAAAACCAACCTTGGGGGGAAACAAACCTTGCGGGGAAACAAACCTTTCGGGAAAACCAACCTTGTGGGAAAACAAACCTTGTGAGAAAACAAACATTGTGGGGAAACAAACCTTGTGGGAAAACCAGCCTTGCGGGAAATTGAAACTTTTGGGAAAACCAACACAGTGGGAAAACAAACCTTGTGGGAAAACCAACCTTGTGGGAAAACCAACCTTGTGGGAAAACGAACCTTGTGGGAAAGCGAACCTTTTGGGAAAACCAACACAGTGGGAAAACAAACCTTGTGGGAAAACCAACCTTGCGGGAAAACCAACCTTGGGGGAAAACAAACCTTGTGGGAAAACAAACCTTGTGGGGAAACAAACCTAGTGAAAAAACAAACCTTGTGAGAAAACAATCCTTGTGGGAAAACAAACCTTGTGGGGAAACAAACCTTGCGGGAAAACTAACCTTGTGGGAAAACAAACCCTGCGGGAAAACCAACCTTGTGGGAAAACCAACCTTGTGGGGAAACAAACCTTTCGGGAAAACCAACCTTGTGGGAAAACAAACCTTGTGGGAAAACAAACCTTGTGGGGAAACAAACCTTGTGGGAAAACCAACCTTGCGGGAAAGCGAACCTTTTGGGAAAACCAACAAAGTGGGAAAACAAACCTTGTGGGAAAACCAACCTTGCGGGAAAACCAACCTTGGGGGAAAACAAAGCTTGTGGGAAAACAAACCTTTTCGGAAAACCAACCTAGTGGGAAAAACAACCTAGTGGGAAAACAAACCTTGTGAGAAAACAAACCTTGTGGGAAAACCAACCTTATGGGGAAAGCAACCCTGCGGGAAAACCAACCTTGTGGGAAAACCAACCTTGTGGGAAAACGAACCTTGTGGGAAAGCGAACCTTTTGGGAAAACCAACACAGTGGGAAAACAAACCTTGTGGGAAAACCAACCTTGCGGGAAAACCAACCTTGGGGGAAAACAAACCTTGTGGGAAAACAAACCTTGTGGGGAAACAAACCTAGTGAAAAAACAAACCTTGTGAGAAAACAATCCTTGTGGGAAAACAAACCTTGTGGGGAAACAAACCTTGCGGGAAAACTAACCTTGTGGGAAAACAAACCCTGCGGGAAAACCAACCTTGTGGGAAAACCAACCTTGTGGGGAAACAAACCTTTCGGGAAAACCAACCTTGTGGGAAAACAAACCTTGTGGGAAAACAAACCTTGTGGGGAAACAAACCTTGTGGGAAAACCAACCTTGCGGGAAAGCGAACCTTTTGGGAAAACCAACAAAGTGGGAAAACAAACCTTGTGAGAAAACAATCCTTGTGGGAAAACAAACCTTGTGGGGAAACAAACCTTGTGGGGAAACAAACCTTGTGGGGAAACAAACCTTGTGGGAAAACTAACCTTGTGGGAAAACAAACCTTGTGGGAAAACCAACCTTGGGGGGAAACAAACCTTGTGGGAAAACCAACCTTGGGGGGAAACAAACCTTGCGGGGAAACAAACCTTTCGGGAAAACCAACCTTGTGGGAAAACAAACCTTGTGAGAAAACAAACATTGTGGGGAAACAAACCTTGTGGGAAAACCAGCCTTGCGGGAAATTGAAACTTTTGGGAAAACCAACACAGTGGGAAAACAAACCTTGTGGGAAAACCAACCTTGTGGGAAAACCAACCTTGTGGGAAAACGAACCTTGTGGGAAAGCGAACCTTTTGGGAAAACCAACACAGTGGGAAAACAAACCTTGTGGGAAAACCAACCTTGCGGGAAAACCAACCTTGGGGGAAAACAAACCTTGTGGGAAAACAAACCTTGTGGGGAAACAAACCTAGTGAAAAAACAAACCTTGTGAGAAAACAATCCTTGTGGGAAAACAAACCTTGTGGGGAAACAAACCTTGCGGGAAAACTAACCTTGTGGGAAAACAAACCCTGCGGGAAAACCAACCTTGTGGGAAAACCAACCTTGTGGGGAAACAAACCTTTCGGGAAAACCAACCTTGTGGGAAAACAAACCTTGTGGGAAAACAAACCTTGTGGGGAAACAAACCTTGTGGGAAAACCAACCTTGCGGGAAAGCGAACCTTTTGGGAAAACCAACAAAGTGGGAAAACAAACCTTGTGGGAAAACCAACCTTGCGGGAAAACCAACCTTGGGGGAAAACAAAGCTTGTGGGAAAACAAACCTTTTCGGAAAACCAACCTAGTGGGAAAAACAACCTAGTGGGAAAACAAACCTTGTGAGAAAACAAACCTTGTGGGAAAACCAACCTTATGGGGAAAGCAACCCTGCGGGAAAACCAACCTTGTGGGAAAACCAACCTTGTGGGAAAACGAACCTTGTGGGAAAGCGAACCTTTTGGGAAAACCAACACAGTGGGAAAACAAACCTTGTGGGAAAACCAACCTTGCGGGAAAACCAACCTTGGGGGAAAACAAACCTTGTGGGAAAACAAACCTTGTGGGGAAACAAACCTAGTGAAAAAACAAACCTTGTGAGAAAACAATCCTTGTGGGAAAACAAACCTTGTGGGGAAACAAACCTTGCGGGAAAACTAACCTTGTGGGAAAACAAACCCTGCGGGAAAACCAACCTTGTGGGAAAACCAACCTTGTGGGGAAACAAACCTTTCGGGAAAACCAACCTTGTGGGAAAACAAACCTTGTGGGAAAACAAACCTTGTGGGGAAACAAACCTTGTGGGAAAACCAACCTTGCGGGAAAGCGAACCTTTTGGGAAAACCCAACAAAGTGGGAAAACAAACCTTGTGGGAAAACCAACCTTGCGGGAAAACCAACCTTGGGGGAAACAAAGCTTGTGGGAAAACAAACTTGTGGGAAGACCAACCTAGCGGGAAACACAACATAGTGGGAAAACAAAACTTATGGGGAAAGCAACCCTGCGGGAAAATCAACCTTGTGGGAAAACCAACCTTGTGGGAAAGCGAACCTTTTGGGAAAACCAACACAGTGGGAAAACAAACCTTGTGGGAAAACCAACCTTGCGGGAAAACCAACCTTGGGGGAAAACAAACCTTGTGGGAAAACAAACCTTGTGGGGAAACAAACCTTGTGGGGAAACAAACCTTGTGGGAAAACTAACCTTGTGGGAAAACAAACCTTGTAGGAAAACCAACCTTGTGGGAAAGCGAACCTTTTGGGAAAACCAACACAGTGGGAAAACAAACCTTGTGGGAAAACAAACCTTGTGGGGAAACAAACCTTGTGGGAAAACTAACCTTGGGGGAAAACAAACCCTGCGGGAAAACCAACCTTGTGGGAAAACCAACCTTGTGGGGAAACAAACCTTTCGGGAAAACCAACCTTGTGGGAAAACAAACCTTGTGGGAAAACAAACCTTGAGGGGAAACAAACCTTAAGGGAAAACTAACCTTGTGGGAAAACAAACCCTGCGGGAAAACCAACCTTGTGGAAAAACCAACCTTGTGGGGAAACAAACCTTTCGGGAAAACCAACCTTGTGGGAAAACAAACCTTGTGGGAAAACAAACCTTGTGGGGAAACAAACCTTGTGGGAAAACCAACCTTGCGGGAAAGCGAACCTTTTGGGAAAGAGAACCTTTTGGGAAAACCAACACAGTGGGAAAACAAACCTTTTGGGTAAACCAACCTTGCGGGAAAACAAACCTTGGGGGAAAACAAAGCTTGTGGGAAAACAAACCTTTTCGGAAAACCAACCTAGTGGGAAAAACAACCTAGTGGGAAAACAAACCTTGTGAGAAAACAAACCTTGTGGGAAAACCAACCTTATGGGTACCCTGCGGGAAAACCAACCTTGTGGGAAAACCAACCTTGTGGGAAAGCGAACCTTTTGGGAAAACCAACACAGTGGGAAAACAAACCTTGTGGGAAAACAAACCTTGTGGGGAAACAAACTCTGCGGGAAAACTAACCTTGTGGGAAAACAAACCCTGCGGGAAAACCAACCTTGGGGGAAAACAAAGCTTGTGGGAAAACAAACCTTGTGGGAAAACCAACCTAGTGGGAAAAACAACCTAGTGGGAAAACAAACCTTGTGAGAAAACAAACCTTGTGGGAAAACCAACCTTATAGGGAAAGCAAACCTGCGGGAAAACCAACCTTGTGGGAAAACCAACCTTGTGGGAAAACCAACCTTGTGGGAAAGCGAACCTTTTTGGAAAACCAACACAGTGGGAAAACAAACCTTGTGGGAAAACAAACCTTGTGGGGAAACAAACCTTGCGGGAAAACTAACCTTGTGGGAAAACAAACCCTGCGGGAAAACCAACCTTGTGGGAAAACCAACCTTGTGGGGAAACAAACCTTTCGGGAAAACCAACCTTGTGGGAAAACAAACCTTGCGGGAAAACTAACCTTGTGGGAAAACAAACCCTGCGGGAAAACAAACCTTGTGAGAAAACAAACCTTGTGGGGAAAGAAACCTAGTGGGAAAACAAACCTTGTGGGAAAACCAACCTTGCGGGAAAGCGAACCTTGCGGGAAAACAAACCTTGTGAGAAAACAAACCTTGTGGGGAAACAAACCTTGTGGGGAAACAAACCTTGTGGGAAAAAAAACCTTGTGAGAAAACAATCCTTGTGGGAAAACAAACCTTGTGGGGAAACAAACCCTGCGGGAAAACAAACCTTGTGGGAAAACAAACCCTGCGGGAAAACAAACCTGGTGAGAAAACAAACCTTGTGGGGAAAGAAACCTAGTGGGAAAACAAACCTTGTGGAAAAACCAACCTTGCGGGAAAGCGAACCTTGCGGGAAAACAAACCTTGTGAGAAAACAAACCTTGTGGGAAAACAAACCTTGCGGGAAAACTAACCTTGTGGGAAAACAAACCCTGCGGGAAAACAAACCTTGTGAGAAAACAAACCTTGTGGGGAAACAAACCTTGTGGGGAAACAAACCTTGTGGGAAAACAAACCTTGTGAGAAAACAATCCTTGTGGGAAAACAAACCTTGTGGGGAAACAAACCTTGTGGGGAAACAAACCTTGTGGGGAAACAAAGCTTGTGGGAAAACAAACCTTGTGGGAAAACAAACCTTGTGGGAAAACCAACCTAGTGGGAAAACAATCCTTGTGGGAAAACAAACCTTGTGGGGAAACAAACCTTGTGGGGAAACAAACCTTGTGGGAAAACTAACCTTGTGGGAAAAGAAACCTTGTGGGGAAACAAACCTTGTGGGGAAACAAACCTTGTGGGAAAACAAACCTTGTGAGAAAACAATCCTTGTGGGAAAACAAACCTTATGGGGAAACAAACCCTGCGGGAAAACCAACCTTGTGGGAAAACCAACCTTGCGGGAAAGTGAACCTTTTGGGAAAACCAACACAGTGGGAAAACAAACCTTGTGAGAAAACAATCCTTGTGGGAAAACAAACCTTGTGGGGAAACAAACCTTGTGGGGAAACAAACCTTGTGGGAAAACTAACCTTGTGGGAAAACAAACCTTGCGGGAAAACTAACCTTGTGGGAAAACAAACCCTGCGGGAAAACAAACCTTGTGGGAAAACCAACCTTGTGGGGAAACAAACCTTTCTGGAAAACCAACCTTGTGGGGAAACAAACGTTGTGGGAAAACTAACCTTGTGGGAAAACAAACCTTGTGGGGAAACAAACCTTGTGGGGAAACAAACCTTGTGGGAAAACAAACCTTGTGAGAAAACAATCCTTGTGGGAAAACAAACCTTGTGGGGAAACAAACCTTGTGGGGAAACAAACCTTGTGGGGAAACAAACCTTGTGGGAAAACAAACCTTGTGGGAAAACAAACCTTGTGGGAAAACCAACCTAGTGGGAAAACAATCCTTGTGGGAAAACAAACCTTGTGGGGAAACAAACCTTGTGGGAAAACTAACCTTGTGGGAAAACAAACCTTGTGGGGAAACAAACCTTGTACGGAAACAAACCTTGTGGGAAAACAAACCTTGTGAGAAAACAATCCTTGTGGGAAAACAAACCTTATGGGGAAACAAACCCTGCGGGAAAACCAACCTTGTGGGAAAACCAACCTTGCGGGAAAGTGAACCTTTTGGGAAAACCAACACAGTGGGAAAACAAACCTTGTGAGAAAACAATCCTTGTGGGAAAACAAACCTTGTGGGGAAACAAACCTTGTGGGGAAACAAACCTTGTGGGAAAACTAACCTTGTGGGAAAACAAACCTTGCGGGAAAACTAACCTTGTGGGAAAACAAACCCTGCGGGAAAACAAACCTTGTGGGAAAACCAACCTTGTGGGGAAACAAACCTTTCTGGAAAACCAACCTTGTGGCAAAACAAACCTTGTGGGAAAACAAACCTTGTGGGAAAACAAACCTTGTGGGAAAACAAACCTTGCGAGAAAACAAACCTTGTGGGGAAACAAACCTAGTGGGAAAACAAACCTTGTGAGAAAACAAACCTTGTGGGAAAACCAACCTTGCGGGAAAGCGAACCTTGCGGGAAAGCGAACCTCTTGGGAAAACCAACACAGTGGGAAAACAAACCTTGTGAGAAAACAATCCTTGTGGGAAAACAAACCTTGTGGGGAAACAAACCTTGTGGGGAAACATACCTTGTGGGAAAACTAACCTTGTGGGAAAACAAACCTTGCGGGAAAACTAACCTTGTGGGAAAACAAACCCTGCGGGAAAACCAGCCTTGTGGGAAAACGAACCTTGTGGGGAAACAAACCTTTCGGGAAAACCAACCTTGTGGGAAAACAACCCTTGTGAGAAAACAAACATTGTGGGGAAACAAACCTTGTGGGAAAACCAGCCTTGCGGGAAAGCGAACCTTTTGGGATAACCAACCTTATGGGGAAAGCAACCCTGCGGGAAAACAAACCTTGTGAGAAAACAATCCTTGTGGGAAAACAAACCTTGTGGGGAAACAAACCTTGTGGGGAAACAAACCTTGTGGGAAAACTAACCTTGTGGGAAAACAAACCTTGCGGGAAAACTAACCTTGTGGGAAAACAAACCCTGCGGGAAAACCAAACTTGTGGGAAAACCAACCTTGTGGGGAAACAAACCTTTCGGGAAAACAAACCTTGTGGGAAAACAAACCTTATGGGGAAAGCAACCCTGCGGGAAAACCAACCTTGTGGGAAAACCAACCTTGTGGGAAAGCGAACCTTTTGGGAAAACCAAGACAGTGGGAACACAAACCTTGTGGGAAAACCAACCTTGCGGGAAAACCAACCTTGTGGGAAAACAAACCTTGTGGGAAAACAAACCTTGTGGGAAAACAAACCTTGTGGGAAAACAAACCTTATGGGAAAACAAACCTTGTGGGGAAACAAACCTTGCGGGAAAACCAACCTTGCGGGAAAGCGAACCTTTTGGGAAAACCAACACAGTGGGAAAACAAACCTTGTGGGAAAACCAACCTTGCGGGAAAACCAACCTTGGGGGAAAACAAAGCTTGTGGGAAAACAAACCCTGCGGGAAAACCAACCTTGTGGGAAAACCAACCTTGTGGGGAAACAAACCTTTCGGGAAAACTAACCTTGTGGGAAAACAAACCCTGCGGGAAAACGAACCTTGTGGGAAAACAAACCTTGTGGGAAAACAAACCTTGTGGGAAAACAAACCTTGTGAGAAAACAAACCTTGTGGGAAAACCAACCTTATGGGGAAACAAACCCTGCGGGAAAACCAACCTTGTGGGAAAACCAACCTTGCGGGAAAGCGAACCTTTTGGGAAACCAACCTTGTGGGAAAACCGACCTTGTGGGGAAACAAACCTTTCGGGAAAACCAACCTTGTGGGAAAACAAACCTTGCGGGAAAGCGAACCTTTTGGGAAAACCAACACAGTGGGAAAACAAACCTTGTGAGAAAACAATCCTTGTGGGAAAACAAACCTTGTGGGGAAACAAACCTTGTGGGGAAACAAACCTAGTGGGAAAACTAACCTTGTGGGAAAACAAACCTTGCGGGAAAACTAACCTTGTGGGAAAACAAACCCTGCGGGAAAACCAACCTTGTGGGAAAACCAACCTTGTGGGGAAACAAACCTTTCGGGAAAACCAACCTTGTGGGAAAACCAACCTTGTGGGAAAACAAACCTTGTGGGAAAACAAACCTTATGGGGAAAGCAACACTGCGGGAAAACCAACCTTGTGGGAAAACCAACCTTGTGGGAAAGCGAACCTTTTGGGAAAACCAACACAGTGGGAAAACAAACCTTGTGGGAAAACCAACCTTGCGGGAAAACCAACACAGTGGGAAAACAAACCTTGTGGGAAAACCAACCTTGCGGGAAAACCAACCTTGTGGGAAAACAAACCTTGTGGGAAAACAAACCTTGTGGGAAAACAAACCCTGTGGGAAAACAAACCTTATGGCAAAACAAACCTTGTGGGGAAACAAACCTTGTGGGAAAACCAACCTTGCGGGAAAGCGAACCTTTTGGGAAAACCAACACAGCGGGAAAACAAACAATGTGGGAAAACCAACCTTGCGGGAAAACCAACCTTGGGGGAAAACAAAGCTTGTGGGAAAACAAACCTTGTGGGAAAACCAACCTAGTGGGGAAAACAAACTAGTGGGAAAACAAACCTTGTGAGAAAACAAACCTTGTGGGAAAACCAACCTTATGGGGAAAGCAACCCTGCGGGAAAACCAACCTTGTGGGAAAACCAACCTTGTGGGAAAGCGAACCTTTTGGGAAAACCAACACAGTGGGAAAACAAACCTTGTGGGAAAACCAACCTTGCGGGAAAACCAACCTTGGGGGAAAACAAACCTTGTGGGAAAACAAACCTTGTGGGAAAACAAACCTAGTGGGAAAACAAACCTTGTGAGAAAACAATCCTTGTGGGAAAACAAACCTTGTTGGGAAACAAACCTTGCGGGAAAACTAACCTTGTGGGAAAACAAACCCTGCGGGAAAACCAACCTTGTGGGAAAACAAACCTTGTGAGAAAACAAACCTTGTGGGGAAACAAACCTAGTGGGAAAACAAACCTTGCGGGAAAACTAACCTTGCGGGAAAACAAACCCTGCGGGAAAACCAGCCTTGTGGGAAAACCGACCTTGTGGGGAAACAAACCTTTCGGGAAAACCAACCTTGTGGGAAAACAAACCCTGCGGGAAAACCAACCTTGTGGGAAAACCAACCTTTCGGGAAAACCAACCTTGTGGGAAAACAAACCTTGTGGGAAAACAAACCTTGTGAGAAAACAAACCTTGTGGGGAAACAAACCTAGTGGGAAAACAAACCTTGTGAGAAAACAAACCTTGTGGGAAAACCAACCTTATGGGAAAACAAACCTAGTGGGAAAACAAACCTTGTGGGGAAACAAACCTTTCGGGAAAACCAACCTTGTGGGAAAACAAACCTTGTGGGAAAACAAACCTTGTGGGAAAACAAACCTTGTGGGGAAACAAACCTTGTGGGAAAACCAACCTTGCGGGAAAGCGAACCTTTTGGGAAAACCAACACAGTGGGAAAACAAACCTTGTGGGAAAACCAACCTTGCGGGAAAACCAACCTTGGGGGAAAACAAAGCTTGTGGGAAAACAAACCTTGTGGGAAAACCAACCTAGTGGGAAAAACAACCTAGTGGGAAAACAAACCTTGTGAGAAAACAAACCTTGTGGGAAAACCAACCTTATGGGGAAAGTAACCCTGCGGGAAAACCAACCTTATGGGAAAACCAACCTTGTGGGAAAGCGAACCTTTTGGGAAAACCAACACAGTGGGAAAACAAACCTTGTGGGAAAACCAACCTTGCGGGAAAGCGAACCTTTTGGGAAAACCAACACCGTGGGAAAACAAACCTTGTGAGAAAACAAACCTTGTGGGAAAACCAACCTTATGGGGAAAGCAACTCTGCGGGAAAACCAACCTTGTGGGAAAACCAACCTTGTGGGATAGCAAACCTTTTGGGAAAACCAACACAGTGGGAAAACAAAACTTGTGGGAAAACCAACCTTGCGGGAAAACCAACCTTGGGGGAAAACAAACCTTGTGGGAAAACAAACCTTGTGGGGAAACAAACCTAGTGGGAAAACAAACCTTGTGAGAAAACAATCCTTGTGGGAAAACAAACCTTGTGGGGAAACAAACCTTGCGGGAAAACTAACCTTGTGGGAAAACAAACCCTGCGGGAAAACCAACCTTGTGGGAAAACCGACCTTGTGGGGAAACAAACCTTTCGGGAAAACCAACCTTGTGGGAAAACAAACCTTGTGGGAAAACAAACCTTGTGAGAAAACAAACCTTGTGGGGAAACAAACCTAGTGGGAAAACAAACCTTGTGAGAAAACAAACCTTGTGGGAAAACCAACCTTATGGGAAAACAAACCTAGTGGGAAAACAAACCTTGTGGGGAAACAAACCTTTCGGGAAAACCAACCTTGTGGGAAAACAAACCTTGTGGGAAAACAAACCTTGTGGGAAAACAAACCTTGTGGGAAAACAAACCTTAGGGGAAAACAAACCTTGTGGGGAAACAAACCTTGTGGGAAAACCAACCTTGCGGGTAAGCGAACCTTTTGGGAAAACCAACACAGTGGGAAAACAAACCTTGTGGGAAAACCAACCTTGCGGGAAAACCAACCTTAGGGGAAAACAAAGCTTGTGGGAAAACAAACCTTGTGGGAAAACCAACCTAGTGGGAAAAACAACCTAGTGGGAAAACAAACCTTGTGAGAAAACAAACCTTGTTTGAAAACCAACCTTATGGGGAAAGCAACCCTGCGGGAAAACCAACCTTATGGGAAAACCAACCTTGTGGGAAAGCGAACCTTTTGGGAAAACCAACACAGTGAGAAAACAAACCTTGTGGGAAAACCAACCTTGCGGGAAAGCGAACCTTTTGGGAAAACCAACACAGTGGGAAAACAAACCTTGTGGGAAAACCAACCTTGCGGGAAAACCAACCATGGGGGAAAACAAAGCTTGTGGGAAAACAAACCTTGTGGGAAAATCAACCTAGTGGGAAAAACAACCTAGTGGGAAAAGAAACCTTGTGAGAAAACAAACCCTGTGGGAAAACCAACCTTGTGGGAAAACGAACCTTGCGGGAAAGCGAACCTTTTGGGAAAACCAACACAGTGGGAAAACAAACCTTGTGAGAAAACAATCCTTGTGGGAAAACAAACCTTGTGGGGAAACAAACCTTGTGGGGAAACAAACCTTGTGGAAAAACTAACCTTGTGGGAAAACAAACCTTGCGGGAAAACTAACCTTGTGGGAAAACAAACCCTGCGGGAAAACCAACCTTGTGGAAAAACCAACCTTGTGGGGAAACAAACCTTTCGGGAATACCAACCTTGTGGGAAAACAAACCTTGTGGGAAAACAAACCTTGTGGGAAAACAAACCTTATGGGGAAAGCAACCCTGCGGGAAAACCAACCTTGTGGGAAAACCAACCTTGTGGGAAAGCGAACCTTTTGGGAAAACAGACACAGTGGGAAAACAAACCTTGTGGGAAAACCAACCTTGCGGGAAAACCAACCTTGTGGGAAAACAAACCTTGTGGGAAAACAAACCTTGTGGGAAAACAAACCTTGTGGGAAAACAAACCTTGTGGGAAAACAAACCTTATGGGAAAACAAACCTTGTGGGGAAACAAACCTTGTGGGAAAACAAACCTTGTGGGAAAACAAACCTTATGGGAAAACAAACCTTGTGGGGAAACAAACCTTGTGGGAAAACCAACCTTGCGGGAAAGCGAACCTTTTGGGAAAACCAACACAGTGGGAAAATAAACCTTGTGGGAAAACCAACCTTGCGGGAAAACCAACCTTGGGGGAAAACAAAGCTTGTGGGAAAACAAACCTTGTGGGAAAACCAACCTAGTGGGAAAAACAACCTAGTGGGAAAAGAAACCTTGTGAGAAAACAAACCTTGTGGGAAAACCAACCTTATGAGGAAAGCAGCCCTGCGGGAAAACCAACCTTGTGGGAAAACCAACCTTGTGGGAAAGCGAACCTTTTTGGAAAACCAACACAGTGGGAAAACAAACCTTGTGGGAAAACCAGCCTTGCTGGAAAGCGAACAACCCTGCAGCCCTGAAAGGCAGCCCTGAGAAGCAACCCTGCGGGAAAACCAACCTTGTGGGAAAACCAACCTTGTGGGAAAGTGAACCTTTTGGGAAAACCAACACAGTGGGAAAACAAACCTTGTGGGAAAACCAACCTTGCGGGAAAACAAACCTTGTGGGAAAACAAACCTTGTGGGAAAACAAACCTTGTGGAAAAACAAACCTTATGGGAAAACAAACCTTGTGGGGAAACAAACCTTGTGGGAAAAACAACCTTGCGGGAAAGCGAACCTTTTGGGAAAACCAACACAGTGGGAAAACAAACATTGTGGGAAAACCAACCTTGCGGGAAAACCAACCTTGGGGGAAAACAAAGCTTGTGGGAAAACAAACCTTGTGGGAAATCCAACCTAGTGGGGAAACCAACGCAGTGGGAAAACAAACCTTGTGGGAAAACCAACCTTGCGGGAAAACCAACCTTGGGGGAAAACAAAGCTTGTGGGAAAACAAACCTTGTGGGAAAACCAACCTTGTGAGAAAACAAACCTTGTGGGGAAACAAACCTAGTGGGAAAACAAACCTTGTGAGGAAAACAAACCTTGTGGGAAAACCAACCTTATGGGAAAACAAACCTAGTGGGAAAACAAACCTTGTGGGGAAACAAACCTTTCGGGAAAACCAACCTTGTGGGAAAACAAACCTTGTGGGAAAACAAACCTTGTGGGAAAACAAACCTTGTGGGAAAACAAACCTTAGGGGAAAACAAACCTTGTGGGGAAACAAACCTTGTGGGAAAACCAACCTTGCGGGTAAGCGAACCTTTTGGGAAAACCAACACAGTGGGAAAACAAACCTTGTGGGAAAACCAACCTTGCGGGAAAACCAACCTTAGGGGAAAACAAAGCTTGTGGGAAAACAAACCTTGTGGGAAAACCAACCTAGTGGGAAAAACAACCTAGTGGGAAAACAAACCTTGTGAGAAAACAAACCTTGTGGGAAAACCAACCTTATGGGGAAAGCAACCCTGCGGGAAAACCAACCTTATGGGAAAACCAACCTTGTGGGAAAGCGAACCTTTTGGGAAAACCAACACAGTGAGAAAATAAACCTTGTGGGAAAACCAACCTTGCGGGAAAGCGAACCTTTTGGGAAAACCAACACAGTGGGAAAACAAACCTTGTGGGAAAACCAACCTTGCGGGAAAACCAACCATGGGGGAAAACAAAGCTTGTGGGAAAACAAACCTTGTGGGAAAATCAACCTAGTGGGAAAAACAACCTAGTGGGAAAAGAAACCTTGTGAGAAAACAAACCCTGTGGGAAAACCAACCTTGTGGGAAAACGAACCTTGCGGGAAAGCGAACCTTTTGGGAAAACCAACACAGTGGGAAAACAAACCTTGTGAGAAAACAATCCTTGTGGGAAAACAAACCTTGTGGGGAAACAAACCTTGTGGGGAAACAAACCTTGTGGAAAAACTAACCTTGTGGGAAAACAAACCTTGCGGGAAAACTAACCTTGTGGGAAAACAAACCCTGCGGGAAAACCAACCTTGTGGAAAAACCAACCTTGTGGGGAAACAAACCTTTCGGGAATACCAACCTTGTGGGAAAACAAACCTTGTGGGAAAACAAACCTTGTGGGAAAACAAACCTTATGGGGAAAGCAACCCTGCGGGAAAACCAACCTTGTGGGAAAACCAACCTTGTGGGAAAGCGAACCTTTTGGGAAAACAGACACAGTGGGAAAACAAACCTTGTGGGAAAACCAACCTTGCGGGAAAACCAACCTTGTGGGAAAACCAACCTTGTGGGAAAACAAACCTTGTGGGAAAACAAACCTTGTGGGAAAACAAACCTTGTGGGAAAACAAACCTTATGGGAAAACAAACCTTGTGGGGAAACAAACCTTGTGGGAAAACAAACCTTGTGGGAAAACAAACCTTATGGGAAAACAAACCTTGTGGGGAAACAAACCTTGTGGGAAAACCAACCTTGCGGGAAAGCGAACCTTTTGGGAAAACCAACACAGTGGGAAAATAAACCTTGTGGGAAAACCAACCTTGCGGGAAAACCAACCTTGGGGGAAAACAAAGCTTGTGGGAAAACAAACCTTGTGGGAAAACCAACCTAGTGGGAAAAACAACCTAGTGGGAAAAGAAACCTTGTGAGAAAACAAACCTTGTGGGAAAACCAACCTTATGAGGAAAGCAGCCCTGCGGGAAAACCAACCTTGTGGGAAAACCAACCTTGTGGGAAAGCGAACCTTTTTGGAAAACCAACACAGTGGGAAAACAAACCTTGTGGGAAAACCAGCCTTGCTGGAAAGCGAACAACCCTGCAGCCCTGAAAGGCAGCCCTGAGAAGCAACCCTGCGGGAAAACCAACCTTGTGGGAAAACCAACCTTGTGGGAAAGTGAACCTTTTGGGAAAACCAACACAGTGGGAAAACAAACCTTGTGGGAAAACCAACCTTGCGGGAAAACAAACCTTGTGGGAAAACAAACCTTGTGGGAAAACAAACCTTGTGGAAAAACAAACCTTATGGGAAAACAAACCTTGTGGGGAAACAAACCTTGTGGGAAAAACAACCTTGCGGGAAAGCGAACCTTTTGGGAAAACCAACACAGTGGGAAAACAAACATTGTGGGAAAACCAACCTTGCGGGAAAACCAACCTTGGGGGAAAACAAAGCTTGTGGGAAAACAAACCTTGTGGGAAATCCAACCTAGTGGGGGAAACCAACGCAGTGGGAAAACAAACCTTGTGGGAAAACCAACCTTGCGGGAAAACCAACCTTGGGGGAAAACAAAGCTTGTGGGAAAACAAACCTTGTGGGAAAACCAACCTAGTGGGAAAAACAACCTAGTGGGAAAACAAACCTTGTGAGAAAACAAACCTTGTGGGAAAACCAACCTTATGGGGAAAGCAACCCTGCGGGAAAACCAACCTTGTGGGAAAACCAACCTTGTGGGAAAGCGAACCTTTTGGGAAAACCAACACAGTGGGAAAACAAACCTTGTGGGAAAACCAACCTTGCGGGAAAACCAACCTTGGGGGAAAACAAACCTTGTGGGAAAACAAACCTTGTGGGGAAACAAACCTAGTGGGAAAACAATCCTTGTGGGAAAACAAACCTTGTGGGGAAACAAACCTTGCGGGAAAACTAACCTTGTGGGAAAACAAACCCTGCGGGAATACCAACCTTGTGGGAAAACCAACCTTGTGGGGAAACAAACCTTTCGGGAAAACCAACCTTGTGGGAAAAAAAACCTTGTGGGAAAACAAACCTTGTGGGAAAACAAACCTTGTGGGAAAACAAACCTTGTGAGAAAAAAAACCTTGTGGGGAAACACACCTAGTGGGAAAACAAACCTTGTGAGAAAACAAACCTTGTGGGAAAACCAACCTTATGGGAAAACAAACCTAGTGGGAAAACAAACCTTGTGGGGAAACAAACCTTTCGGGAAAACCAACCTTGTGGGAAAACAAACATTGCGGGAAAACAAACCTTGTGGGAAAACAAACCTTGTGAGAAAACAAACCTTGTGGGAAAACCAACCTTATGGGAAAACAAACCTAGTGGGAAAACAAACCTTGTGGGGAAACAAACCTTTCGGGAAAACCAACCTTGTGGGAAAACAAACATTGCGGGAAAACAAACCTTGTGGGAAAACAAACCCTGTGGGAAAACCAACCTTGTGGGAAAACGAACCTTGCAGGAAAGCGAACCTTTTGGGAAAACCAACACAGTGGGAAAACAAACCTTGTGAGAAAACAATCCTTGTGGGAAAACAAACCTTGTGGGGAAACAAACCTTGTGGGGAAACAAACCTTGTGGGAAAACTAACCTTGTGGGAAAACAAACCTTGCGGGAAAACTAACCTTGTGGGAAAACAAACCCTGCGGGAAAACCAACCTTGTGGAAAAACCAACCTTGTGGGGAAACAAACCTTTCGGGAATACCAACCTTGTGGGAAAACAAACCTTGTGGGAAAACAAACCTTGTGGGAAAACAAACCTTATGGGGAAAGCAACCCTGCGGGAAAACCAACCTTGTGGGAAAACCAACCTTGTGGGAAAGCGAACCTTTTGGGAAAACAGACACAGTGGGATAACAAACCTTGTGGGAAAACCAACCTTGCGGGAAAACCAACCTTGTGGGAAAACAAACCTTGTGGGAAAACAAACCTTGTGGGAAAACAAACCTTGTGGGAAAACAAACCTTGTGGGAAAACAAACCTTATGGGAAAACAAACCTTGTGGGGAAACAAACCTTGTGGGAAAACAAACCTTGTGGGAAAACAAACCTTATGGGAAAACAAACCTTGTGGGGAAACAAACCTTGTGGGAAAACCAACCTTGCGGGAAAGCGAACCTTTTGGGAAAACCAACACAGTGGGAAAATAAACCTTGTGGGAAAACCAACCTTGCGGGAAAACCAACCTTGGGGGAAAACAAAGCTTGTGGGAAAACAAACCTTGTGGGAAAACCAACCTAGTGGGAAAAACAACCTAGTGGGAAAAGAAACCTTGTGAGAAAACAAACCTTGTGGGAAAACCAACCTTATGAGGAAAGCAGCCCTGCGGGAAAACCAACCTTGTGGGAAAACCAACCTTGTGGGAAAGCGAACCTTTTTGGAAAACCAACACAGTGGGAAAACAAACCTTGTGGGAAAACCAGCCTTGCGGGAAAGCGAACAACCCTGCAGCCCTGAAAGGCAGCCCTGAGAAGCAACCCTGCGGGAAAACCAACCTTGTGGGAAAACCAACCTTGTGGGAAAGTGAACCTTTTGGGAAAAGCAACACAGTGGGAAAACAAACCTTGTGGGAAAACCAACCTTGCGGGAAAACAAACCTTGTGGGAAAACAAACCTTGTGGGAAAACAAACCTTGTGGGAAAACAAACCTTATGGGAAAACAAACCTTGTGGGGAAACAAACCTTGTGGGAAAAACAACCTTGCGGGAAAGCGAACCTTTTGGGAAAACCAACACAGTGGGAAAACAAACATTGTGGGAAAACCAACCTTGCGGGAAAACCAACCTTGGGGGAAAACAAAGCTTGTGGGAAAACAAACCTTGTGGGAAATCCAACCTAGTGGGGAAACCAACACAGTGGGAAAACAAACCTTGTGGGAAAACCAACCTTGCGGGAAAACCAATCTTGGGGGAAAACAAAGCTTGTGGGAAAACAAACCTTGTGGGAAAACCAACCTAGTGGGAAAAACAACCTAGTGGGAAAACAAACCTTGTGAGAAAACAAACCTTGTGGGAAAACCAACCTTATGGGGAAAGCAACCCTGCGGGAAAACCAACCTTGTGGGAAAACCAACCTTGTGGGAAAGCGAACCTTTTGGGAAAACCAACACAGTGGGAAAACAAACCTTGTGGGAAAACCAACCTTGCGGGAAAACCAACCTTGGGGGAAAACAAACCTTGTGGGAAAACAAACCTTGTGGGGAAACAAACCTAGTGGGAAAACAATCCTTGTGGGAAAACAAACCTTGTGGGGAAACAAACCTTGCGGGAAAACTAACCTTGTGGGAAAACAAACCCTGCGGGAATACCAACCTTGTGGGAAAACCAACCTTGTGGGGAAACAAACCTTTCGGGAAAACCAACCTTGTGGGAAAACAAACCTTGTGGGAAAACAAACCTTATGGGAAAACAAACCTTGTGGGAAAACAAACCTTGTGAGAAAAAAAACCTTGTGGGGAAACACACCTAGTGGGAAAACAAACCTTGTGAGAAAACAAACCTTATGGGAAAACAAACCTAGTGGGAAAACAAACCTTGTGGGGAAACAAACCTTTCGGGAAAACCAACCTTGTGGGAAAACAAACATTGCGGGAAAACAAACTTTGTGGGAAAACAAACCTTGTGGGAAAACAAACCTTGTGGGAAAAAAAACCTTATGGGAAAACAAAACTTGTGGGGAAACAAACCTTTCGGGAAAACTAACCTTGTGGGAAAACAAACCCTGCGGGAAAACCAACATTGTGGGAAAACAAACCTTGTGGGAAAACAAACCTTGTGGGAAAACAAACCTTGTGAGAAAACAAACCTTGTGGGAAAACCAACCTTATGGGGAAACAAACCCTGCGGGAAAACCAACCTTGTGGGAAAACCAACCTTGCGGGAAAGCGAACTTTTTGGGAAAACCAACACAGTGGGAAAACAAACCTTGTGAGAAAACAATCCTTGAGGGAAAACAAACCTTGTGGGGAAACAAACCTTGTGGGGAAACAAACCTTGTGGGAAAACTAACCTTTTGGGAAAACAAACCTTGCGGGAAAACTAACCTTTTGGGAAAACAAACCCTGCGGGAAAACCAACCTTGTTGGAAAACCAACCTTGTGGGGAAACAAACCTTTCGGGAAAACCAACCTTGTGGGAAAACAAACCTTGTGGGAAAACCAACCTTGCGGGAAAACCAACCTTGGGGGAAAACAAAGCTTGTGGGAAAACAAACCTTGTGGGAAAACCAACCTAGTGGGAAAAACAACCTAGTGGGAAAAGAAACCTTGTGAGAAAACAAACCTTGTGGGAAAACAAACCTTGTGGGAAAAGAAACCTTATGGGAAAACAAACCTTGTGGGGAAACAAACCTTGTGGGAAAACCAACCTTGCGGGAAAGCGAACCTTTTGGGAAAACCAACACAGTGGGAAAACAAACATTGTGGGAAAACCAACCTTGCGGGAAAACCAACCTTGGGGGAAAACAAAGCTTGTGGGAAAACAAACCTTGTGGGAAATCCAACCTAGTGGGGAAACCAACACAGTGGGAAAACAAACCTTGTGGGAAAACCAACCTTGCGGGAAAACCAACCTTGGGGGAAAACAAAGCTTGTGGGAAAACAAACCTTGTGGGAAAACCAACCTAGTGGGAAAAACAACCTAGTGGGAAAACAAACCTTGTGAGAAAACAAACCTTGTGGGAAAACCAACCTTATGGGGAAAGCAACCCTGCGGGAAAACCAACCTTGTGGGAAAACCAACCTTGTGGGAAAGCGAACCTTTTGGGAAAACCAACACAGTGGGAAAACAAACCTTGTGGGAAAACCAACCTTGCGGGAAAACCAACCTTGTGGGGAAACAAACCTTGCGGGAAAACTAACCTTGTGGGAAAACAAACCCTGCGGGAATACCAACCTTGTGGGAAAACCAACCTTGTGGGGAAACAAACCTTTCGGGAAAACCAACCTTATGGGAAAACAAACCTTGTGGGAAAACAAACCTTGTGGGAAAACAAACCTTGTGGGAAAACAAACCTTGTGAGAAAACAAACCTTGTGGGAAAACCAACCTTATGGGGAAACAAACCCTGCGGGAAAACCAACCTTGTGGGAAAACCAACCTTGCGGGAAAGCGAACCTTTTGGGAAAACCAACACAGTGGGAAAACAAACCTTGTGAGAAAACAAACCTTGTGGGAAAACAAACCTTATGGGAAAACAAACCTAGTGGGAAAAGAAACCTTGTGGGAAAACCAACCTTATGGGAAAACAAACCTAGTGGGAAAACAAACCTTGTGGGGAAACCAACCTTATGGGGAAAGCAACCCTGCGGGAAAACCAACCTTGTGGGAAAACCAACCTTGTGGAAAAGCGAACCTTTTGGGAAAACCAACACAGTGGGAAAACAAACCTTGTGGGAAAACAAACCTTGTGGGAAAACAAACCTTGTGGGAAAACAAACCTTATGGGAAAACAAAACTTGTGGGGAAACAAACCTTGTGAGAAAACAAACCTTGTGGGAAAACCAACCTTATGGGGAAACAAACCCTGCGGGAAAACCAACCTTGTGGGAAAACCAAGCTTGCGGGAAAGCGAACCTTTTGGGAAAACCAACACAGTGGGAAAACAAACCTTGTGAGAAAACAATCCTTGTGGGAAAACAAACCTTGTGGGGAAACAAACCTTGTGGGGAAACAAACCTTGTGGGAAAACTAACCTTTTGAGAAAACAATCCTTGCGGGAAAACTAACCTTTTGGGAAAACAAACCCTGCGGGAAAACCAACCTTGTGGGAAAACCAACCTTGTGGGGAAACAAACCTTTCGGGAAAACCAACCTTGTGGGAAAACAAACCTTGTGGGAAAAAAAACCTTATGGGGAAAGCAACCCTGCGGGAAAACCAACCTTGTGGGAAAACCAACCTTGTGGGAAAGCGAACCTTTTGGGAAAACCAACACAGTCACAAAACAAACCTTGTGGGAAAACCAACCTTGCGGGAAAACCAACCTTGTGGGAAAACAAACCTTGTGGGAAAACAAACCTTGTGGGAAAACAAACCTTGTGGGAAAACAAACCTTATGGAAAAACATACCTTGTGGGGAAACAAACCTTGTGGGAAAACCAACCTTGCGGGAAAGCGAACCTTTTGGGAAAACCAACACAGTGGGAAAACAAACATTGTGGGAAAACCAACCTTGCGGGAAAACCAACCTTGGGGGAAAACAAAGCTTGTGGGAAAACAAACCTTGTGGGAAAACCAACCTAGTGGGAAAACAACCTAGTAGGAAAACAAACCTTGTGAGAAAACAAACCTTGTGGGAAAACCAACCTTATGGGGAAAGCAACCCTGCGGGAAAACCAACCTTGTGGGAAAGCAAACCTTTTGGGAAAACCAACACAGTGGGAAAACAAACCTTGTGGGAAAACCAACCTTGCGGGAAAACCAACCTTGGGGGAAAACAAACCTTGTGGGAAAACAACCTTGTGGGAAAACAAACCTTGTGGGGAAACAAACCTTGCGGGAAAACTAACCTTGTGGGAAAACAAACCCTGCGAAGCAAGTCCTTCTTCTTTTTCTTCCCTTTGTCTTGCACTCTCTTGAGGATTATCCTGACAATTTCTATTATTAATAATACATTTGACCAGCATCTGACGGAATGTATTTAAGGGGGCAACCTTGTGAGAAAACCGACCTTGTGGGGAAACAAACCTTTCGGGAAAACCTACCTTGTGGGAAAACAAACCTTGTGGGAAAACAAACCTTGTGAGAAAACAAACCTTGTGGGGAAACAAACCTAGTGGGAAAACAAACCTTGTGAGAAGACAAACCTTGTGGGAAAACCAACCTTATGGGAAAACAAACCTAGTGGGAAAACAAACCTTGTGGGGAAACAAACCTTTCGGGAAAACAAACCTTGTGGGGAAACAAACCTTTCGGGAAAACCAACCTTGTGGGAAAACAAACATTGCGGGAAAACAAACCTTGTGGGAAAACAAACCTTGTGGGAAAACTAACCTTGTGGGAAAACAAACCCTGCGGGAATACCAACCTTGTGGGAAAACCAACCTTGTGGGGAAACCAACCTTGTGGGGAAACAAACCTTTCGGGAATACCAACCTTGTGGGAAAACAAACCTTGTGGGAAAACAAACCTTGTGGGAAAACAAAACTTATGGGGAAAGCAACCCTGCGGGAAAACCAACCTTGTGGGAAAACCAACCTTGTGGGAAAGCGAACCTTTTGGGAAAACAGACACAGTGGGAAAACAAACCTTGTGGGAAAACCAACCTTGCGGGAAAACCAACCTTGTGGGAAAACAAACCTTGTGGGAAAACAAACCTTGTGGGAAAACAAACCTTGTGGGAAAACAAACCTTGTGGGAAAACAAACCTTATGGGAAAACAAACCTTGTGGGGAAACAAACCTTGTGGGAAAACAAACCTTGTGGGAAAACAAACCTTATGGGAAAACAAACCTTGTGGGGAAACAAACCTTGTGGGAAAACCAACCTTGCGGGAAAGCGAACCTTTTGGGAAAACCAACACAGTGGGAAAATAAACCTTGTGGGAAAACCAACCTTGCGGGAAAACCAACCTTGGGGGAAAACAAAGCTTGTGGGAAAACAAACCTTGTGGGAAAACCAACCTAGTGGGAAAAACAACCTAGTGGGAAAAGAAACCTTGTGAGAAAACAAACCTTGTGGGAAAACCAACCTTATGAGGAAAGCAGCCCTGCGGGAAAACCAACCTTGTGGGAAAACCAACCTTGTGGGAAAGCGAACCTTTTTGGAAAACCAACACAGTGGGAAAACAAACCTTGTGGGAAAACCAGCCTTGCGGGAAAGCGAACAACCCTGCAGCCCTGAAAGGCAGCCCTGAGAAGCAACCCTGCGGGAAAACCAACCTTGTGGGAAAACCAACCTTGTGGGAAAGTGAACCTTTTGGGAAAACCAACACAGTGGGAAAACAAACCTTGTGGGAAAACCAACCTTGCGGGAAAACAAACCTTGTGGGAAAACAAACCTTGTGGGAAAACAAACCTTGTGGGAAAACAAACCTTATGGGAAAACAAACCTTGTGGGGAAACAAACCTTGTGGGAAAAACAACCTTGCGGGAAATCGAACCTTTTGGGAAAACCAACACAGTGGGAAAACAAACATTGTGGGAAAACCAACCTTGCGGGAAAACCAACCTTGGGGGAAAACAAAGCTTGTGGGAAAACAAACCTTGTGGGAAATCCAACCTAGTGGGGAAACCAACACAGTGGGAAAACAAACCTTGTGGGAAAACCAACCTTGCGGGAAAACCAACCTTGGGGGAAAACAAAGCTTGTGGGAAAACAAACCTTGTGGGAAAACCAACCTAGTGGGAAAAACAACCTAGTGGGAAAACAAACCTTGTGAGAAAACAAACCTTGTGGGAAAACCAACCTTATGGGGAAAGCAACCCTGCGGGAAAACCAACCTTGTGGGAAAACCAACCTTGTGGGAAAGCGAACCTTTTGGGAAAACCAACACAGTGGGAAAACAAACCTTGTGGGAAAACCAACCGTGCGGGAAAACCAACCTTGGGGGAAAACAAACCTTGTGGGAAAACAAACCTTGTGGGGAAACAAACCTAGTGGGAAAACAATCCTTGTGGGAAAACAAACCTTGTGGGGAAACAAACCTTGCGGGAAAACTAACCTTGTGGGAAAACAAACCCTGCGGGAATACCAACCTTGTGGGAAAACCAACCTTGTGGGGAAACAAACCTTTCGGGAAAACCAACCTTGTGGGAAAACAAACCTTGTGGGAAAACAAACCTTATGGGAAAACAAACCTTGTGGGAAAACAAACCTTGTGAGAAAAAAAACCTTGTGGGGAAACACACCTAGTGGGAAAACAAACCTTGTGAGAAAACAAACCTTATGGGAAAACAAACCTAGTGGGAAAACAAACCTTGTGGGGAAACAAACCTTTCGGGAAAACCAACCTTGTGGGAAAACAAACATTGCGGGAAAACAAACCTTGTGGGAAAACAAACCTTGTGGGAAAACAAACCTTGTGGGAAAAAAAACCTTATGGGAAAACAAAACTTGTGGGGAAACAAACCTTTCGGGAAAACTAACCTTGTGGGAAAACAAACCCTGCGTAAAAACCAACATTGTGGGAAAACAAACCTTGTGGGAAAACAAACCTTGTGGGAAAACAAACCTTGTGAGAAAACAAACCTTGTGGGAAAACCAACCTTATGGGGAAACAAACCCTGCGGGAAAACCAACCTTGTGGGAAAACCAACCTTGCGGGAAAGCGAACTTTTTGGGAAAACCAACACAGTGGGAAAACAAACCTTGTGAGAAAACAATCCTTGAGGGAAAACAAACCTTGTGGGGAAACAAACCTTGTGGGGAAACAAACCTTGTGGGAAAACTAACCTTTTGGGAAAACAAACCTTGCGGGAAAACTAACCTTTTGGGAAAACAAACCCTGCGGGAAAACCAACCTTGTTGGAAAACCAACCTTGTGGGGAAACAAACCTTTCGGGAAAACCAACCTTGTGGGAAAACAAACCTTGTGGGAAAACCAACCTTGCGGGAAAACCAACCTTGGGGGAAAACAAAGCTTGTGGGAAAACAAACCTTGTGGGAAAACCAACCTAGTGGGAAAAACAACCTAGTGGGAAAAGAAACCTTGTGAGAAAACAAACCTTGTGGGAAAACAAACCTTGTGGGAAAAGAAACCTTATGGGAAAACAAACCTTGTGGGGAAACAAACCTTGTGGGAAAACCAACCTTGCGGGAAAGCGAACCTTTTGGGAAAACCAACACAGTGGGAAAACAAACATTGTGGGAAAACCAACCTTGCGGGAAAACCAACCTTGGGGGAAAACAAAGCTTGTGGGAAAACAAACCTTGTGGGAAATCCAACCTAGTGGGGAAACCAACACAGTGGGAAAACAAACCTTGTGGGAAAACCAACCTTGCGGGAAAACCAACCTTGGGGGAAAACAAAGCTTGTGGGAAAACAAACCTTGTGGGAAAACCAACCTAGTGGGAAAAACAACCTAGTGGGAAAACAAACCTTGTGAGAAAACAAACCTTGTGGGAAAACCAACCTTATGGGGAAAGCAACCCTGCGGGAAAACCAACCTTGTGGGAAAACCAACCTTGTGGGAAAGCGAACCTTTTGGGAAAACCAACACAGTGGGAAAACAAACCTTGTGGGAAAACCAACCTTGCGGGAAAACCAACCTTGTGGGGAAACAAACCTTGCGGGAAAACTAACCTTGTGGGAAAACAAACCCTGCGGGAATACCAACCTTGTGGGAAAACCAACCTTGTGGGGAAACAAACCTTTCGGGAAAACCAACCTTATGGGAAAACAAACCTTGTGGGAAAACAAACCTTGTGGGAAAACAAACCTTGTAGGAAAACAAACCTTGTGAGAAAACAAACCTTGTGGGAAAACCAACCTTATGGGGAAACAAACCCTGCGGGAAAACCAACCTTGTGGGAAAACCAACCTTGCGGGAAAGCGAACCTTTTGGGAAAACCAACACAGTGGGAAAACAAACCTTGTGAGAAAACAAACCTTGTGGGAAAACAAACCTTATGGGAAAACAAACCTAGTGGGAAAAGAAACCTTGTGGGAAAACCAACCTTATGGGAAAACAAACCTAGTGGGAAAACAAACCTTGTGGGGAAACCAACCTTATGGGGAAAGCAACCCTGCGGGAAAACCAACCTTGTGGGAAAACCAACCTTGTGGAAAAGCGAACCTTTTGGGAAAACCAACACAGTGGGAAAACAAACCTTGTGGGAAAACAAACCTTGTGGGAAAACAAACCTTGTGGGAAAACAAACCTTATGGGAAAACAAAACTTGTGGGGAAACAAACCTTGTGAGAAAACAAACCTTGTGGGAAAACCAACCTTATGGGGAAACAAACCCTGCGGGAAAACCAACCTTGTGGGAAAACCAAGCTTGCGGGAAAGCGAACCTTTTGGGAAAACCAACACAGTGGGAAAACAAACCTTGTGAGAAAACAATCCTTGTGGGAAAACAAACCTTGTGGGGAAACAAACCTTGTGGGGAAACAAACCTTGTGGGAAAACTAACCTTTTGAGAAAAAAATCCTTGCGGGAAAACTAACCTTTTGGGAAAACAAACCCTGCGGGAAAACCAACCTTGTGGGAAAACCAACCTTGTGGGGAAACAAACCTTTCGGGAAAACCAACCTTGTGGGAAAACAAACCTTGTGGGAAAAAAAACCTTATGGGGAAAGCAACCCTGCGGGAAAACCAACCTTGTGGGAAAACCAACCTTGTGGGAAAGCGAACCTTTTGGGAAAACCAACACAGTCACAAAACAAACCTTGTGGGAAAACCAACCTTGCGGGAAAACCAACCTTGTGGGAAAACAAACCTTGTGGGAAAACAAACCTTGTGGGAAAACAAACCTTGTGGGAAAACAAACCTTATGGAAAAACATACCTTGTGGGGAAACAAACCTTGTGGGAAAACCAACCTTGCGGGAAAGCGAACCTTTTGGGAAAACCAACACAGTGGGAAAACAAACATTGTGGGAAAACCAACCTTGCGGGAAAACCAACCTTGGGGGAAAACAAAGCTTGTGGGAAAACAAACCTTGTGGGAAAACCAACCTAGTGGGAAAACAACCTAGTAGGAAAACAAACCTTGTGAGAAAACAAACCTTGTGGGAAAACCAACCTTATGGGGAAAGCAACCCTGCGGGAAAACCAACCTTGTGGGAAAGCAAACCTTTTGGGAAAACCAACACAGTGGGAAAACAAACCTTGTGGGAAAACCAACCTTGCGGGAAAACCAACCTTGGGGGAAAACAAACCTTGTGGGAAAACAACCTTGTGGGAAAACAAACCTTGTGGGGAAACAAACCTTGCGGGAAAACTAACCTTGTGGGAAAACAAACCCTGCGAAGCAAGTCCTTCTTCTTTTTCTTCCCTTTGTCTTGCACTCTCTTGAGGATTATCCTGACAATTTCTATTATTAATAATACATTTGACCAGCATCTGACGGAATGTATTTAAGGGGGCAACCTTGTGAGAAAACCGACCTTGTGGGGAAACAAACCTTTCGGGAAAACCTACCTTGTGGGAAAACAAACCTTGTGGGAAAACAAACCTTGTGAGAAAACAAACCTTGTGGGGAAACAAACCTAGTGGGAAAACAAACCTTGTGAGAAGACAAACCTTGTGGGAAAACCAACCTTATGGGAAAACAAACCTAGTGGGAAAACAAACCTTGTGGGGAAACAAACCTTTCGGGAAAACAAACCTTGTGGGGAAACAAACCTTTCGGGAAAACCAACCTTGTGGGAAAACAAACATTGCGGGAAAACAAACCTTGTGGGAAAACAAACCTTGTGGGAAAACTAACCTTGTGGGAAAACAAACCCTGCGGGAATACCAACCTTGTGGGAAAACCAACCTTGTGGGGAAACAAACCTTTCGGGAAAACCAACCTTGTGGGAAAACAAACCTTGTGGGAAAACAAACCTTGTGGGAAAACAAACCTTGTGGGAAAACAAACCTTGTGAGAAAAAAAACCTTGTGGGGAAACACACCTAGTGGGAAAACAAACCTTGTGAGAAAACAAACCTTGTGGGAAAACCAACCTTATGGGAAAACAAACCTAGTGGGAAAACAAACCTTGTGGGGAAACAAACCTTTCGGGAAAACCAACCTTGTGGGAAAACAAACATTGCGGGAAAACAAACCTTGTGGGAAAACAAACCTTGTGGGAAAACCAACCTTATGGGGAAAGCAACCCTGCGGGAAAACCAACCTTGTGGGAAAACCAACCTTGTGGGAAAGCGAACCTTTTGGGAAAACCAATACAGTGGGAAAACAAACCTTGTGGGAAAACCAACCTTGCGGGAAAACCAACCTTGGGGGAAAACAAACCTTGTGGGAAAACAAACCTTGTGGGGAAACAAACCTAGTGGGAAAAGAATCCTTGTGGGAAAACAAACCTTGTGGGGAAACAAACCTTGCGGGAAAACTAACCTTGTGGGAAAACAAACCCTGCGGGAATACCAACCTTGTGGGAAAACCAACCTTGTGGGGAAACAAACCTTTCGGGAAAACCAACCTTGTGGGAAAACAAACCTTGTGGGAAAACAAACCTTGTGGGAAAACAAACCTTGTGGGAAAACAAACCTTGTGAGAAAACAAACCTTGTGGGGAAACACACCTAGTGGGAAAACAAACCTTGTGAGAAAACAAACCTTGTGGGAAAACCAACCTTATGGGAAAACAAACCTAGTGGGAAAACAAACCTTGTGGGGAAACAAACCTTTCGGGAAAACCAACCTTGTGGGAAAACAAACATTGCGGGAAAACAAACCTTGTGGGAAAACAAACCTTGTGGGAAAACAAACCTTGTGGGAAAACAAACCTTATGGGAAAACAAAACTTGTGGGGAAACAAACCTTTCGGGAAAACTAACCTTGTGGGAAAACAAACCCTGCGGGAAAACCAACCTTGTGGGAAAACAAACCTTGTGGGAAAACAAACCTTGTGGGAAAACAAACCTTGTGAGAAAACAAACCTTGTGGGAAAACCAACCTTATGGGGAAACAAACCCTGCGGGAAAACCAACCTTGTGGGAAAACCAACCTTGTGGGAAAACCAACCTTGCGGGAAAGCGAACCTTTTGGGAAAACCAACACAGTGGGAAAACAAACCTTGTGAGAAAACAATCCTTGTGGGAAAACAAACCTTGTGGGGAAACAAACCTTGTGGGGAAACAAACCTTGTGGGAAAACTAACCTTTTGGGAAAACAAACCTTGCGGGAAAACTAACCTTTTGGGAAAACAAACCCTGCGGGAAAACCAACCTTGTGGGAAAACCAACCTTGTGGGGAAACAAACCTTTCGGGAAAACCAACCTTGTGGGAAAACAAACCTTGTGGGAAAACAAACCTTATGGGGAAAGCAACCCTGCGGGAAAACCAACCTTGTGGGAAAACAAACCTTGTGGGAAAGCGAACCTTTTGGGAAAACCAACACAGTCACAAAACAAACCTTGTGGGAAAACCAAGCTTGCGGGAAAACCAACCTTGTGGGAAAACAAACCTTATGGGAAAACAAACCTTGTGGGGAAACAAACCTTGTGGGAAAACCAACCTTGCGGGAAAGCGAACCTTTTGGGAAAACCAACACAGTGGGAAAACAAACATTGTGGGAAAACCAACCTTGCGGGAAGACCAACCTTGGGGGAAAACAAAGCTTGTGGGAAAACAAACCTTGTGGGAAATCCAACCTAGTGGGGAAACCAACACAGTGGGAAAACAAACCTTGTGGGAAAACCAACCTTGCGGGAAAACCAACCTTGGGGGAAAACAAAGCTTGTGGGAAAACAAACCTTGTGGGAAAACCAACCTAGTGGGAAAAACAACCTAGTGGGAAAACAAAACCTTGTGAGAAAACAAACCTTGTGGGAAAACCAACCTTATGGGGAAAACAACCCTGCGGGAAAACCAACCTTGTGGGAAAACCAACCTTGTGGGAAAGCGAACCTTTTGGGAAAACCAACACAGTGGGAAAACAAACCTTGTGGGAAAACCAACCTTGCGGGAAAACCAACCTTGTGGGGAAACAAACCTTGCGGGAAAACTAACCTTGTGGGAAAACAAACCCTGCGGGAATACCAACCTTGTGGGAAAACCAACCTTGTGGGGAAACAAACCTTTCGGGAAAACCAACCTTGTGGGAAAACAAACCTTGTGGGAAAACAAACCTTGTGGGAAAACAAACCTTGCGGAAAAAAAAACCTTGTGAGAAAAAAAACCTTGTGGGGAAACACACCTAGTGGGAAAACAAACCTTGTGAGAAAACAAACCTTGTGGGAAAACCAACCTTTCGGGAAAACCAACCTTGTGGGAAAACAAACATTGCGGGAAAAGAAACATTGTGGGAAAACAAACCTTGTGGGAAAACAAACCTTGTGGGAAAAAAAAACTTATGGGAAAACAAAAATTGTGGGGAAACAAACCTTTCGGGAAAACTAACCTTGTGGGAAAACAAACCCTGCGGGAAAACCAACCTTGTGGGAAAACAAACCTTTCGGGAAAACCAACCTTGTGGGAAAACAAACATTGCGGGAAAACAAACCTTGTGGGAAAACAAACCCTGCGGGAAAACCAACCTTGTGGGGAAACAAACCTTTCGGGAAAACCAACCTTGTGGGAAAACAAACATTGCGGGAAAACAAACCTTGTGGGAAAACAAACCTTGTGGGAAAACTAACCTTGTGGGAAAACAAACCCAGCGGGAATACCAACCTTGTGGGAAAACCAACCTTGTGAGGAAACAAACCTTTCGGGAAAACCAACCTTGTTCGAAAACAAACCTTGTGGGAAAACAAACCTTGTGGGAAAACAAACCTTGTGGGAAAACAAACCTTGTGAGAAAAAAAACCTTGTGGGGAAACACACCTAGTGGGAAACAAACCTTGTGAGAAAACAAACCTTGTGGGAAAACCAACCTTATGGTCAAACAAACCTAGTGGGAAAACAAACCTTGTGGGGAAACAAACCTTTCGGGAAAACCAACCTTGTGGGAAAACAAACATTGCGGGAAAACAAACCTTGTGGGAAAACAAACCTTCTGGGAAAACAAACCTTGTGGGAAAAAAAACCTTATGGGAAAACAAAACTTGTGGGGAAACAAACCTTTCGGGAAAGCGAACCTTTTGGGAAAACCAACACAGTGGGAAAACAAACATTGTGGGAAAACCAACCTTGCGGGAAGACCAACCTTGTGGGAAAACAAACCTTGTGGGAAAACAAACCTTGTGAGAAAACAAACCTTGTGGGAAAACCAACCTTATGGGGAAACAAACCCTGCGGGAAAACCAACCTTGTGGGAAAACCAAACTTGTGGGAAAACCAACCTTGCGGGAAAGCGAACCTTTTGGGAAAACCAACACAGTGGGAAAACAAACCTTGTGAGAAAACAATCCTTGTGGGAAAACAAACCTTGTGGGGAAACAAACCTTGTGGGGAAACAAACCTTGTGGGAAAACTAACCTTTTGGGAAAACAAACCTTGCGGGAAAACTAACCTTTTGGGAAAACAAACCCTGCGGGAAAACCAACCTTGTGGGAAAACCAACCTTGTGGGGAAACAAACCTTTCGGGAAAACCAACCTTGTGGGAAAACAAACCTTGTGGGAAAACAAACCTTATGGGGAAAGCAACCCTGCGGGAAAACCAACCTTGTGGGAAAACAAACCTTGTGGGAAAGCGAACCTTTTGGGAAAACCAACACAGTCACAAAACAAACCTTGTGGGAAAACCAAGCTTGCGGGAAAACCAACCTTGTGGGAAAACAAACCTTATGGGAAAACAAACCTTGTGGGGAAACAAACCTTGTGGGAAAACCAACCTTGCGGGAAAGCGAACCTTTTGGGAAAACCAACACAGTGGGAAAACAAACATTGTGGGAAAACCAACCTTGCGGGAAGACCAACCTTGGGGGAAAACAAACCTTGTGGGAAATCCAACCTAGTGGGGAAACCAACACAGTGGGAAAACAAACCTTGTGGGAAAACCAACCTTGCGGGAAAACCAACCTTGGGGGAAAACAAAGCTTGTGGGAAAACAAACCTTGTGGGAAAACCAACCTAGTGGGAAAAACAACCTAGTGGGAAAACAAAACCTTGTGAGAAAACAAACCTTGTGGGAAAACCAACCTTATGGGGAAAGCAACCCTGCGGGAAAACCAACCTTGTGGGAAAACCAACCTTGTGGGAAAGCGAACCTTTTGGGAAAACCAACACAGTGGGAAAACAAACCTTTTGGGAAAACCAACCTTTTGGGAAAACCAACCTTGTGGGGAAACAAACCTTGCGGGAAAACTAACCTTGTGGGAAAACAAACCCTGCGGGAATACCAACCTTGTGGGAAAACCAACCTTGTGGGGAAACAAACCTTTCGGGAAAACCAACCTTGTGGGAAAACAAACCTTGTGGGAAAACAAACCTTGTGGGAAAACAAACCTTGCGGGAAAAAAAACCTTGTGAGAAAAAAAACCTTGTGGGGAAACACACCTAGTGGGAAAACAAACCTTGTGAGAAAACAAACCTTGTGGGAAAACCAACCTTTCGGGAAAACCAACCTTGTGGGAAAACAAACATTGCGGGAAAACAAACCTTGTGGGAAAACAAACCTTGTGGGAAAACAAACCTTGTGGGAAAAAAAAACTTATGGGAAAACAAAACTTGTGGGGAAACAAACCTTTCGGGAAAACTAACCTTGTGGGAAAACAAACCCTGCGGGAAAACCAACCTTGTGGGAAAACAAACCTTTCGGGAAAACCAGCCTTGTGGGAAAACAAACATTGCGGGAAAACAAACCTTGTGGGAAAACAAACCCTGCGGGAAAACCAACCTTGTGGGGAAACAAACCTTTCGGGAAAACCAACCTTGTGGGAAAACAAACATTGCGGGAAAACAAACCTTGTGGGAAAACAAACCTTGTGGGAAAACTAACCTTGTGGGAAAACAAACCCTGCGGGAATACCAACCTTGTGGGAAAACCAACCTTGTGGGGAAACAAACCATTCGGGAAAATCAACCTTGTGGGAAAACAAACCTTGTGGGAAAACAAACCTTGTGGGAAAACAAACCTTGTGGGAAAACAAAACTTGGGAGAAAAAAAAATTGTGGGGAAACACACCTAGTGGGAAAACAAACCTTGTGAGAAAACAAACCTTGTGGGAAAACCAACCTTATGGTCAAACAAACCTAGTGGGAAAACAAACCTTGTGGGGAAACAAACCTTTCGGGAAAACCAACCTTGTGGGAAAACAAACATTGCGGGAAAACAAACCTTGTGGGAAAACAAACCTTCTGGGAAAACAAACCTTGTGGGAAAAAAAACCTTATGGGAAAACAAAACTTGTGGGGAAACAAACCTTTCGGGAAAACTAACCTTGTGGGAAAACAAACCCTGCGGGAAAACCAACCTTGTGGGAAAACAAACCTTGTGGGAAAACAAACCTTGTGGGAAAACAAACCTTGTGAGAAAACAAACCTTGTGGGAAAACCAACCTTATGGGGAAACAAACCCTGCGGGAAAACCAACCTTGTGGGAAAACCAACCTTGCGGGAAAGCGAACCTTTTGGGAAAACCAACACAGTGGGAAAACAAACCTTGTGAGAAAACAATCCTTGTGGGAAAACAAACCTTGTGGGGAAACAAACCTTGTGGGGAAACAAACCTTGTGGGAAAACTAACCTTTTGGGAAAACAAACCTTGCGGGAAAACTAACCTTTTGGGAAAACAAACCCTGCGGGAAAACCAACCTTGTGGGAAAACCAACCTTGTGGGGAAACAAACTTTTCGGGAAAACCAACCTTGTGGGAAAACAAACCTTGTGGGAAAACCAACCTTGCGGGAAAACCAACCTTGGGGGAAAACAAAGCTTGTGGGAAAACAAACCTTGTGGGAAAACCAACCTAGTGGGAAAAACAACCTAGTGGGAAAAGAAACCTTGTGAGAAAACAAACCTTGTGGGAAAACCAACCTTATGAGGAAAGCAGCCCTGCGGGAAAACCAACCTTGTGGGAAAACCAACCTTGTGGGAAAGCGAACCTTTTTGGAAAACCAACACAGTGGGAAAACAAGCCTTGTGGGAAAACCAGCCTTGCGGGAAAGCGAACAACCCTGCAGCCCTGAAAGGCAGCCCTGAGAAGCAACCCTGCGGGAAAACCAACCTTGTGGGAAAACCAACCTTGTGGGAAAGCGAACCTTTTGGGAAAACCAACACAGTCTGAAAACAAACCTTGTAGGAAAACCAACCTTGCGGGAAAACAAACCTTGTGGGAAAACAAACCTTGTGGGAAAACAAACCTTGTGGGAAAACAAACCTTATGGGAAAACAAACCTTGTGGGGAAACAAACCTTGTGGGAAAACCAACCTTGCGGGAAAGCGAACCTTTTGGGAAAACCAACACAGTGGGAAAACAAACATTGTGGGAAAACCAACCTTGCGGGAAAACCAACCTTGGGGGAAAACAAAGCTTGTGGGAAAACAAACCTTGTGGGAAATCCAACCTAGTGGGGAAACCAACACAGTGGGAAAACAAACCTTGTGGGAAAACCAACCTTGCGGGAAAACCAACCTTGGGGGAAAACAAAGCTTGTGGGAAAACAAACCTTGTGGGAAAACCAACCTAGTGGGAAAAACAACCTAGTGGGAAATCAAACCTTGTGAGAAAACAAACCTTGTGGGAAAACCAACCTTATGGGGAAAGCAACCCTGCGGGAAAACCAACCTTGTGGGAAAACCAACCTTGTGGGAAAGCGAACCTTTTGGGAAAACCAACACAGTGGGAAAACAAACCTTGTGGGAAAACCAACCTTGCGGGAAAACCAACCTTGGGGGAAAACAAACCTTGTGGGAAAACAAACCTTGTGGGGAAACAAACCTAGTGGGAAAAGAATCCTTGTGGGAAAACAAACCTTGTGGGGAAACAAACCTTGCGGGAAAACTAACCTTGTGGGAAAACAAACCCTGCGGGAATACCAACCTTGTGGGAAAACCAACCTTGTGGGGAAACAAACCTTTCGGGAAAACCAACCTTGTGGGAAAACAAACCTTGTGGGAAAACAAACCTTGTGGGAAAACAAACCTTATGGGAAAACAAACCTTGTGGGGAAACAAACCTTGTGGGAAAACCAACCTTGCGGGAAAGCGAACCTTTTGGGAAAACCAACACAGTGGGAAAACAAACATTGTGGGAAAACCAACCATGCGGGAAAACCAACCTTGGGGGAAAACAAAGCTTGTGGGAAAACAAACCTTGTGGGAAATCCAACCTAGTGGGGAAACCAACACAGTGGGAAAACAAACCTTGTGGGAAAACCAACCTTGCGGGAAAACCAACCTTGGGGGAAAACAAAGCTTGTGGGAAAACAAATCTTGTGGAAAAACCAACCTAGTGGGAAAAACAACCTAGTGGGAAATCAAACCTTGTGAGAAAACAAACCTTGTGGGAAAACCAACCTTATGGGGAAAGCAACCCTGCGGGAAAACCAACCTTGTGGGAAAACCAACCTTGTGGGAAAGCGAACCTTTTGGGAAAACCAACACAGTGGGAAAACAAACCTTGTGGGAAAACCAACCTTGCGGGAAAACCAACCTTGGGGGAAAACAAACCTTGTGGGAAAACAAACCTTGTGGGGAAACAAACCTAGTGGGTAAAGAATCCTTGTGGGAAAACAAACCTTGTGGGGAAACAAACCTTGCGGGAAAACTAACCTTGTGGGAAAACAAACCCTGCGGGAATACCAACCTTGTGGGAAAACCAACCTTGTGGGGAAACAAACCTTTCGGGAAAACCAACCTTGTGGGAAAACAAACCTTGTGGGAAAACAAACCTTGTGGGAAAACAAACCTTGTGGGAAAACAAACCTTGTGAGAAAACAAACCTTGTGGGGAAACACACCTAGTGGGAAAACAAACCTTGTGAGAAAACAAACCTTGTGGGAAAACCAACCTTATGGGAAAACAAACCTAGTGGGAAAACAAACCTTGTGGGGAAACAAACCTTTCGGGAAAACCAACCTTGTGGGAAAACAAACATTGCGGGAAAACAAACCTTGTGGGAAAACAAACCTTGTGGGAAAACAAACCTTGTGGGAAAACAAACCTTGTGGGAAAACAAACCTTATGGGAAAACAAAACTTGTGGGGAAACAAACCTTTCGGGAAAACTAACCTTGTGGGAAAACAAACCCTGCGGGAAAACCAACCTTGTGGGAAAACAAACCTTGTGGGAAAACAAACCTTGTGAGAAAACAAACCTTGTGGGAAAACCAACCTTATGGGGAAACAAACCCTGCGGGAAAACAACCTTGTGGGAAAACCAACCTTGCGGGAAAGCGAACCTTTTGGGAAAATCAACACAGTGGGAAAATAAACCTTGTGAGAAAACAATCCTTGTGGGAAAACAAACCTTGTGGGGAAACAAACCTTGTGGGGAAACAAACCTTGTGGGAAAACTAACCTTTTGGGAAAACAAACCTTGCGGGAAAACTAACCTTTTGGGAAAACAAACCCTGCGGGAAAACCAACCTTGTGGGAAAACCAACCTTGTGGGGAAACAAACCTTTCGGGAAAACCAACCTTGTGGGAAAACAAACCTTGTGGGAAAACAAACCTTGTGGGAAAACCAACCTTGTGGGAAAACCAACCTTGTGGGAAAGCGAACCTTTTGGGAAAACCAACACAGTCACAAAACAAACCTTGTGGGAAAACCAACCTTGCGGGAAAACCAAGCTTGTGGGAAAACAAACCTTGTGGGAAAACAAACCTTGTGGGAAAACAAACCTTGTGGGAAAACAAACCTTATGGGAAAACAAACCTTGTGGGGAAACAAACCTTGTGGGAAAACCAACCTTGCGGGAAAGCGAACCTTTTGGGAAAACCAACACAGTGGGAAAACAAACATTGTGGGAAAACCAACCATGCGGGAAAACCAACCTTGGGGGAAAACAAAGCTTGTGGGAAAACAAACCTTGTGGGAAATCCAACCTAGTGGGGAAACCAACACAGTGGGAAAACAAACCTTGTGGGAAAACCAACCTTGCGGGAAAACCAACCTTGGGGGAAAACAAAGCTTTTGGGAAAACAAACCTTGTGGGAAAACCAACCTAGTGGGAAAAACAACCTAGTGGGAAATCAAACCTTGTGAGAAAACAAACCTTGTGGGAAAACCAACCTTATGGGGAAAGCAACCCTGCGGGAAAACCAACCTTGTGGGAAAACCAACCTTGTGGGAAAGCGAACCTTTTGGGAAAACCAACACAGTGGGAAAACAAACCTTGTGGGAAAACCAACCTTGCGGGAAAACCAACCTTGGGGGAAAACAAACCTTGTGGGAAAACAAACCTTGTGGGGAAACAAACCTAGTGGGTAAAGAATCCTTGTGGGAAAACAAACCTTGTGGGGAAACAAACCTTGCGGGAAAACTAACCTTGTGTGAAAACAAACCCTGCGGGAATACCAACCTTGTGGGAAAACCAACCTTGTGAGGAAACAAACCTTTCGGGAAAACCAACCTTGTGGGAAAACAAACCTTGTGGGAAAACAAACCTTGTGGGAAAACAAACCTTGTGGGAAAACAAACCTTGTGAGAAAACAAACCTTGTGGGGAAACACACCTAGTGGGAAAACAAACCTTGTGAGAAAACAAACCTTGTGGGAAAACCAACCTTATGGGAAAACAAACCTAGTGGGAAAACAAACCTTGTGGGGAAACAAACCTGTCGGGAAAACCAACCTTGTGGGAAAACAAACATTGCGGGAAAACAAACCTTGTGGGAAAACAAACCTTGTGGGAAAACAAACCTTGTGGGAAAACAAACCTTATGGGAAAACAAAACTTGTGGGGAAACAAACCTTTCGGGAAAACTAACCTTGTGGGAAAACAAACCCTGCGGGAAAACCAACCTTGTGGGAAAACCAACACAGTGGGAAAACAAGCCTTGTGGGAAAACCAGCCTTGCGGGAAAGCGAACAACCCTGCAGCCCTGAAAGGCAGCCCTGACAAGCAACCCTGCGGGAAAACCAACCTTGTGGGAAAACCAACCTTGTGGGAAAGCGAACCTTTTGGGAAAACCAACACAGTCTGAAAACAAACCTTGTAGGAAAACCAACCTTGCGGGAAAACAAACCTTGTGGGAAAACAAACCTTGTGGGAAAACAAACCTTGTGGGAAAACAAACCTTATGGGAAAACAAACCTTGTGGGGAAACAAACCTTGTGGGAAAACCAACCTTGCGGGAAAGCGAACCTTTTGGGAAAACCAACACAGTGGGAAAACAAACATTGTGGGAAAACCAACCTTGCGGGAAAACCAACCTTGGGGGAAAACAAAGCTTGTGGGAAAACAAACCTTGTGGGAAATCCAACCTAGTGGGGAAACCAACACAGTGGGAAAACAAACCTTGTGGGAAAACCAACCTTGCTGGAAAACCAACCTTGGGGGAAAACAAAGCTTGTGGGAAAACAAACCTTGTGGGAAAACCAACCTAGTGGGAAAAACAACCTAGTGGGAAATCAAACCTTGTGAGAAAACAAACCTTGTGGGAAAACCAACCTTATGGGGAAAGCAACCCTGCGGGAAAACCAAAATTGTGGGAAAACCAACCTTGTGGGAAAGCGAACCTTTTGGGAAAACCAACACAGTGGGAAAACAAACCTTGTGGGAAAACCAACCTTGCGGGAAAACCAACCTTGGGGGAAAACAAACCTTGTGGGAAAACAAACCTTGTGGGGAAACAAACCTAGTGGGAAAAGAATCCTTGTGGGAAAACAAACCTTGTGGGGAAACAAACCTTGCGGGAAAACTAACCTTGTGGGAAAACAAACCCTGCGGGAATACCAACCTTGTGGGAAAACCAACCTTGTGGGGAAACAAACCTTTCGGGAAAACCAACCTTGTGGGAAAACAAACCTTGTGGGAAAACAAACCTTGTGGGAAAACAAACCTTATGGGAAAACAAACCTTGTGGGGAAACAAACCTTGTGGGAAAACCAACCTTGCGGGAAAGCGAACCTTTTGGGAAAACCAACACAGTGGGAAAACAAACATTGTGGGAAAACCAACCATGCGGGAAAACCAACCTTGGGGGAAAACAAAGCTTGTGGGAAAACAAACCTTGTGGGAAATCCAACCTAGTGGGGAAACCAACACAGTGGGAAAACAAACCTTGTGGGAAAACCAACCTTGCGGGAAAACCAACCTTGGGGGAAAACAAAGCTTGTGGGAAAACAAATCTTGTGGAAAAACCAACCTAGTGGGAAAAACAACCTAGTGGGAAATCAAACCTTGTGAGAAAACAAACCTTGTGGGAAAACCAACCTTATGGGGAAAGCAACCCTGCGGGAAAACCAACCTTGTGGGAAAACCAACCTTGTGGGAAAGCGAACCTTTTGGGAAAACCAACACAGTGGGAAAACAAACCTTGTGGGAAAACCAACCTTGCGGGAAAACCAACCTTGGGGGAAAACAAACCTTGTGGGAAAACAAACCTTGTGGGGAAACAAACCTAGTGGGTAAAGAATCCTTGTGGGAAAACAAACCTTGTGGGGAAACAAACCTTGCGGGAAAACTAACCTTGTGGGAAAACAAACCCTGCGGGAATACCAACCTTGTGGGAAAACCAACCTTGTGGGGAAACAAACCTTTCGGGAAAACCAACCTTGTGGGAAAACAAACCTTGTGGGAAAACAAACCTTGTGGGAAAACAAACCTTGTGGGAAAACAAACCTTGTGAGAAAACAAACCTTGTGGGGAAACACACCTAGTGGGAAAACAAACCTTGTGAGAAAACAAACCTTGTGGGAAAACCAACCTTATGGGAAAACAAACCTAGTGGGAAAACAAACCTTGTGGGGAAACAAACCTTTCGGGAAAACCAACCTTGTGGGAAAACAAACATTGCGGGAAAACAAACCTTGTGGGAAAACAAACCTTGTGGGAAAACAAACCTTGTGGGAAAACAAACCTTATGGGAAAACAAAACTTGTGGGGAAACAAACCTTTCGGGAAAACTAACCTTGTGGGAAAACAAACCCTGCGGGAAAACCAACCTTGTGGGAAAACAAACCTTGTGGGAAAACAAACCTTGTGAGAAAACAAACCTTGTGGGAAAACCAACCTTATGGGGAAACAAACCCTGCGGGAAAACAACCTTGTGGGAAAACCAACCTTGCGGGAAAGCGAACCTTTTGGGAAAATCAACACAGTGGGAAAATAAACCTTGTGAGAAAACAATCCTTGTGGGAAAACAAACCTTGTGGGGAAACAAACCTTGTGGGGAAACAAACCTTGTGGGAAAACTAACCTTTTGGGAAAACAAACCTTGCGGGAAAACTAACCTTTTGGGAAAACAAACCCTGCGGGAAAACCAACCTTGTGGGAAAACCAACCTTGTGGGGAAACAAACCTTTCGGGAAAACCAACCTTGTGGGAAAACAAACCTTGTGGGAAAACAAACCTTGTGGGAAAACCAACCTTGTGGGAAAACCAACCTTGTGGGAAAGCGAACCTTTTGGGAAAACCAACACAGTCACAAAACAAACCTTGTGGGAAAACCAACCTTGCGGGAAAACCAAGCTTGTGGGAAAACAAACCTTGTGGGAAAACAAACCTTGTGGGAAAACAAACCTTGTGGGAAAACAAACCTTATGGGAAAACAAACCTTGTGGGGAAACAAACCTTGTGGGAAAACCAACCTTGCGGGAAAGCGAACCTTTTGGGAAAACCAACACAGTGGGAAAACAAACATTGTGGGAAAACCAACCATGCGGGAAAACCAACCTTGGGGGAAAACAAAGCTTGTGGGAAAACAAACCTTGTGGGAAATCCAACCTAGTGGGGAAACCAACACAGTGGGAAAACAAACCTTGTGGGAAAACCAACCTTGCGGGAAAACCAACCTTGGGGGAAAACAAAGCTTGTGGGAAAACAAACCTTGTGGGAAAACCAACCTAGTGGGAAAAACAACCTAGTGGGAAATCAAACCTTGTGAGAAAACAAACCTTGTGGGAAAACCAACCTTATGGGGAAAGCAACCCTGCGGGAAAACCAACCTTGTGGGAAAACCAACCTTGTGGGAAAGCGAACCTTTTGGGAAAACCAACACAGTGGGAAAACAAACCTTGTGGGAAAACCAACCTTGCGGGAAAACCAACCTTGGGGGAAAACAAACCTTGTGGGAAAACAAACCTTGTGGGGAAACAAACCTAGTGGGAAAACAAACCTTGTGGGAAAACAAACCTTGTGGGAAAACAAACCTTGTGAGAAAACAAACCTTGTGGGGAAACACACCTAGTGGGAAAACAAACCTTGTGAGAAAACAAACCTTGTGGGAAAACCAACCTTATGGGAAAACAAACCTAGTGGGAAAACAAACCTTGTGGGGAAACAAACCTGTCGGGAAAACCAACCTTGTGGGAAAACAAACATTGCGGGAAAACAAACCTTGTGGGAAAACAAACCTTGTGGGAAAACAAACCTTGTGGGAAAACAAACCTTATGGGAAAACAAAACTTGTGGGGAAACAAACCTTTCGGGAAAACTAACCTTGTGGGAAAACAAACCCTGCGGGAAAACCAACCTTGTGGGAAAACAAACCTTGTGGGAAAACAAACCTTGTGGGAAAACAAACCTTGTGAGAAAACAAACCTTGTGGGAAAACCAACCTTATGGGGAAACAAACCCTGCGGGAAAACCAACCTTGTGGGAAAACCAACCTTGCGGGAAAGCGAACCTTTTGGGAAAACCAACACAGTGGGAAAATAAACCTTGTGAGAAAACAATCCTTGTGGGAAAACAAACCTTGTGGGGAAACAAACCTTGTGGGGAAACAAACCTTGTGGGAAAACTAACCTTTTGGGAAAACAAACCTTGCGGGAAAACTAACCTTTTGGGAAAACAAACCCTGCGGGAAAACCAACCTTGTGGGAAAACCAACCTTGTGGGGAAACAAACCTTTCGGGAAAACCAACCTTGTGGGAAAACAAACCTTGTGGGAAAACCAACCTTGTGGGAAAACCAACCTTGTGGGAAAGCGAACCTTTTGGGAAAACCAACACAGTCACAAAACAAACCTTGTGGGAAAACCAACCTTGCGGGAAAACCAAGCTTGTGGGAAAACAAACCTTGTGGGAAAACAAACCTTGTGGGAAAACAAACCTTGTGGGAAAACAAACCTTATGGAAAAACATACCTTGTGGGGAAACAAACCTTGTGGGAAAACCAACCTTGCGGGAAAGCGAACCTTTTGGGAAAACCAACACAGTGGGAAAACAAACATTGTGGGAAAACCAACCTTGCGGGAAAACCAACCTTGGGGGAAAACAAAGCTTGTGGGAAAACAAACCTTGTGGGAAAACCAAACTAGTGGGAAAACAACCTAGTGGGAAAACAAAGAGAAAACAAACCTTGTGGGAAAACCAACCTTATGGGGAAAGCAACCCTGCGGGAAAACCAACCTTGTGGGAAAACCAACCTTGTGGGAAAGCAAACCTTTTGGGAAAACCAACACAGTGGGAAAACCAACCTTGTGGGAAAACCAACCTTGCGGGAAAACCAACCTTGGGGGAAAACAAACCTTGTGGGAAAACAACCTTGTGGGAAAACAAACCTTGTGGGGAAACAAACCTTGCGGGAAAACTAACCTTGTGGGAAAACAAACCCTGCGGGAAAACCAACCTTGTGAGAAAACCGACCTTGTGGGGAAACAAACCTTTCGGGAAAACCTACCTTGTGGGAAAACAAACCTTGTGGGAAAACAAACCTTGTGAGAAAACAAACCTTGTGGGGAAACAAACCTTTCGGGAAAACCTACCTTGTGGGAAAACAAACCTTGTGGGAAAACAAACCTTGTGAGAAAACAAACCTTGTGGGGAAACAAACCTAGTGGGAAAACAAACCTTGTGAGAAAACAAACCTTGTGGGAAAACCAACCTTATGGGAAAACAAACCTAGTGGGAAAACAAACCTTGTGGGGAAACAAACCTTTCGGGAAAACCAACCTTGTGGGAAAACAAACCTTGTGGGAAAACAAGCCTTGTGGGAAAACAAACCTTGTGGGAAAACAAACCTTGTGGGAAAACAAACCTTATGGGAAAACAAAACTTGTGGGGAAACAAACCTTTCGGGAAAACTAACCTTGTGGGAAAACAAACCCTGCGGGAAAACCAACCTTGTGGGAAAACAAACCTTGTGGGAAAACCAACCTTATGGGGAAACAAACCCTGCGGGAAAACCAACCTTGTGGGAAAACCAACCTTGCGGGAAAGCGAACCTTTTGGGAAAACCAACACAGTGGGAAAATAAACCTTGTGAGAAAACAATCCTTGTGGGAAAACAAACCTTGTGGGGAAACAAACCTTGTGGGGAAACAAACCTTGTGGGAAAACTAACCTTTTGGGAAAACAAACCTTGCGGGAAAACTAACCTTTTGGGAAAACAAACCCTGCGGGAAAACCAACCTTGTGGGAAAATCAACCTTGTGGGGAAACAAACCTTTCGGGAAAACCAACCTTGTGGGAAAACAAACCTTGTGGGAAAACAAACCTTGTGGGAAAACCAACCTTGTGGGAAAACAAAGCTTGTGGGAAAACAAACCTTGTGGGAAAACCAAACTAGTGGGAAAACAACCTAGTGGGAAAACAAAGAGAAAACAAACCTTGTGGGAAAACCAACCTTATGGGGAAAGCAACCCTGCGGGAAAACCAACCCTGCGGGAAAACCAACCTTGTGGGAAAACCAACCTTGTGGGAAAGCGAACCTTTTGGGAAAACCAACACAGTGGGAAAACAAACCTTGTGGGAAAACCAACCTTGCGGGAAAACCAACCTTGGGGGAAAACAAACCTTGTGGGAAAACAAACCTTGTGGGGAAACAAACCTAGTGGGTAAAGAATCCTTGTGGGAAAACAAACCTTGTGGGGAAACAAACCTTGCGGGAAAACTAACCTTGTGGGAAAACAAACCCTGCGGGAATACCAACCTTGTGGGAAAACCAACCTTGTGGGGAAACAAACCTTTCGGGAAAACCAACCTTGTGGGAAAACAAACCTTGTGGGAAAACAAACCTTGTGGGAAAACAAACCTTGTGGGAAAACAAACCTTGTGAGAAAACAAACCTTGTGGGGAAACACACCTAGTGGGAAAACAAACCTTGTGAGAAAACAAACCTTGTGGGAAAACCAACCTTATGGGAAAACAAACCTAGTGGGAAAACAAACCTTGTGGGGAAACAAACCTTTCGGGAAAACCAACCTTGTGGGAAAACAAACATTGCGGGAAAACAAACCTTGTGGGAAAACAAACCTTGTGGGAAAACAAACCTTGTGGGAAAACAAACCTTATGGGAAAACAAAACTTGTGGGGAAACAAACCTTTCGGGAAAACTAACCTTGTGGGAAAACAAACCCTGCGGGAAAACCAACCTTGTGGGAAAACAAACCTTGTGGGAAAACAAACCTTGTGAGAAAACAAACCTTGTGGGAAAACCAACCTTATGGGGAAACAAACCCTGCGGGAAAACAACCTTGTGGGAAAACCAACCTTGCGGGAAAGCGAACCTTTTGGGAAAATCAACACAGTGGGAAAATAAACCTTGTGAGAAAACAATCCTTGTGGGAAAACAAACCTTGTGGGGAAACAAACCTTGTGGGGAAACAAACCTTGTGGGAAAACTAACCTTTTGGGAAAACAAACCTTGCGGGAAAACTAACCTTTTGGGAAAACAAACCCTGCGGGAAAACCAACCTTGTGGGAAAACCAACCTTGTGGGGAAACAAACCTTTCGGGAAAACCAACCTTGTGGGAAAACAAACCTTGTGGGAAAACAAACCTTGTGGGAAAACCAACCTTGTGGGAAAACCAACCTTGTGGGAAAGCGAACCTTTTGGGAAAACCAACACAGTCACAAAACAAACCTTGTGGGAAAACCAACCTTGCGGGAAAACCAAGCTTGTGGGAAAACAAACCTTGTGGGAAAACAAACCTTGTGGGAAAACAAACCTTGTGGGAAAACAAACCTTATGGGAAAACAAACCTTGTGGGGAAACAAACCTTGTGGGAAAACCAACCTTGCGGGAAAGCGAACCTTTTGGGAAAACCAACACAGTGGGAAAACAAACATTGTGGGAAAACCAACCATGCGGGAAAACCAACCTTGGGGGAAAACAAAGCTTGTGGGAAAACAAACCTTGTGGGAAATCCAACCTAGTGGGGAAACCAACACAGTGGGAAAACAAACCTTGTGGGAAAACCAACCTTGCGGGAAAACCAACCTTGGGGGAAAACAAAGCTTGTGGGAAAACAAACCTTGTGGGAAAACCAACCTAGTGGGAAAAACAACCTAGTGGGAAATCAAACCTTGTGAGAAAACAAACCTTGTGGGAAAACCAACCTTATGGGGAAAGCAACCCTGCGGGAAAACCAACCTTGTGGGAAAACCAACCTTGTGGGAAAGCGAACCTTTTGGGAAAACCAACACAGTGGGAAAACAAACCTTGTGGGAAAACCAACCTTGCGGGAAAACCAACCTTGGGGGAAAACAAACCTTGTGGGAAAACAAACCTTGTGGGGAAACAAACCTAGTGGGAAAACAAACCTTGTGGGAAAACAAACCTTGTGGGAAAACAAACCTTGTGAGAAAACAAACCTTGTGGGGAAACACACCTAGTGGGAAAACAAACCTTGTGAGAAAACAAACCTTGTGGGAAAACCAACCTTATGGGAAAACAAACCTAGTGGGAAAACAAACCTTGTGGGGAAACAAACCTGTCGGGAAAACCAACCTTGTGGGAAAACAAACATTGCGGGAAAACAAACCTTGTGGGAAAACAAACCTTGTGGGAAAACAAACCTTGTGGGAAAACAAACCTTATGGGAAAACAAAACTTGTGGGGAAACAAACCTTTCGGGAAAACTAACCTTGTGGGAAAACAAACCCTGCGGGAAAACCAACCTTGTGGGAAAACAAACCTTGTGGGAAAACAAACCTTGTGGGAAAACAAACCTTGTGAGAAAACAAACCTTGTGGGAAAACCAACCTTATGGGGAAACAAACCCTGCGGGAAAACCAACCTTGTGGGAAAACCAACCTTGCGGGAAAGCGAACCTTTTGGGAAAACCAACACAGTGGGAAAATAAACCTTGTGAGAAAACAATCCTTGTGGGAAAACAAACCTTGTGGGGAAACAAACCTTGTGGGGAAACAAACCTTGTGGGAAAACTAACCTTTTGGGAAAACAAACCTTGCGGGAAAACTAACCTTTTGGGAAAACAAACCCTGCGGGAAAACCAACCTTGTGGGAAAACCAACCTTGTGGGGAAACAAACCTTTCGGGAAAACCAACCTTGTGGGAAAACAAACCTTGTGGGAAAACCAACCTTGTGGGAAAACCAACCTTGTGGGAAAGCGAACCTTTTGGGAAAACCAACACAGTCACAAAACAAACCTTGTGGGAAAACCAACCTTGCGGGAAAACCAAGCTTGTGGGAAAACAAACCTTGTGGGAAAACAAACCTTGTGGGAAAACAAACCTTGTGGGAAAACAAACCTTATGGAAAAACATACCTTGTGGGGAAACAAACCTTGTGGGAAAACCAACCTTGCGGGAAAGCGAACCTTTTGGGAAAACCAACACAGTGGGAAAACAAACATTGTGGGAAAACCAACCTTGCGGGAAAACCAACCTTGGGGGAAAACAAAGCTTGTGGGAAAACAAACCTTGTGGGAAAACCAAACTAGTGGGAAAACAACCTAGTGGGAAAACAAAGAGAAAACAAACCTTGTGGGAAAACCAACCTTATGGGGAAAGCAACCCTGCGGGAAAACCAACCTTGTGGGAAAACCAACCTTGTGGGAAAGCAAACCTTTTGGGAAAACCAACACAGTGGGAAAACCAACCTTGTGGGAAAACCAACCTTGCGGGAAAACCAACCTTGGGGGAAAACAAACCTTGTGGGAAAACAACCTTGTGGGAAAACAAACCTTGTGGGGAAACAAACCTTGCGGGAAAACTAACCTTGTGGGAAAACAAACCCTGCGGGAAAACCAACCTTGTGAGAAAACCGACCTTGTGGGGAAACAAACCTTTCGGGAAAACCTACCTTGTGGGAAAACAAACCTTGTGGGAAAACAAACCTTGTGAGAAAACAAACCTTGTGGGGAAACCAACCTTGTGGGAAAATCAACCTTGTGGGGAAACAAACCTTTCGGGAAAACCAACCTTGTGGGAAAACAAACCTTGTGGGAAAACAAACCTTGTGGGAAAACCAACCTTGTGGGAAAACAAAGCTTGTGGGAAAACAAACCTTGTGGGAAAACCAAACTAGTGGGAAAACAACCTAGTGGGAAAACAAAGAGAAAACAAACCTTGTGGGAAAACCAACCTTATGGGGAAAGCAACCCTGCGGGAAAACCAACCTTGTGGGAAAACCAACCTTGTGGGAAAGCAAACCTTTTGGGAAAACCAACACAGTGGGAAAACCAACCTTGTGGGAAAACAAACCTTGTGGGAAAACAAACCTTGTGAGAAAACAAACCTTGTGGGGAATCAAACCTAGTGGGAAAACAAACCTTGTGAGAAAACAAACCTTGTGGGAAAACCAACCTTATGGGAAAACAAACCTAGTGGGAAAACAAACCTTGTGGGGAAACAAACCTTTCGGGAAAACCAACCTTGTGGGAAAACAAACCTTGTGGGAAAACAAGCCTTGTGGGAAAACAAACCTTGTGGGGAAACAAACCTTGTGGGAAAACCAACCTTGCGGGAAAGCGAACCTTTTGGGAAAACCAACACAGTGGGAAAACAAACCTTGTGGGAAAACCAACCTTGCGGGAAAACCAACCTTGGGGGAAAACAAAGCTTGTGGGAAAACCAACCTAGTGGGAAAAACAACCTAGTGAGAAAACAAACCTTGTGAGAAAACAAACCTTGTGGGAAAACCAACCTTATGGGGAAAGCAACCCTGCGGGAAAACAAACCTTATGGGAAAACCAACCTTGTGGGAAAGCGAAACTTTTGGGAAAACCAACACAGTGGGAAAACAAACCTTGTGGGAAAACCAACCTTGCGGGAAAGCGAACCTTTTGGGAAAACCAACACAGTGGGAAAACAAACCTTGTGGGAAAACCAACCTTGCGGGAAAACCAACCATGGGGGAAAACAAAGCTTGTGGGAAAACAAACCTTGTGGGAAAATCAACCTAGTGGGAAAAACAACCTAGTGGGAAAACAAACCTTGTGAGAAAACAAACCCTGTGGGAAAACCAACCTTGTGGGAAAACCAAAATTGTGGGGAAACAAACCTTTCGGGAAAACCAACCTTGTGAGAAAACAAATCTTGTGGGAAAACCAACCTTTTGGGAAAGCGAACCTTTTGGGAAAACCAACACAGTGGGAAAACAAACCTTGTGGGAAAACAAACCTTGTGGGGAAACAAACCTTGCGGGAAAACTAACCTTGTGGGAAAACAAACCCTGCGGGAAAACCAACCTTGTGGGAAAACCAACCTTGTGGGGAAACAAACCTTTCGGGAAAACCAACCTTGTGGGAAAACAAACCTTGTGGGAAAACAAACCTTGTGGGGAAACAAACCTTGTGGGAAAACCAACCTTGCGGGAAAGCGAACCTTTTGGGAAAACCAACACAGTGGGAAAACAAACCTTGTGGGTAAACCAACCTTGCGGGAAAACAAACCTTGGGGGAAAACAAAGCTTGTGGGAAAACAAACCTTGTGGGAAAACCAACCTAGTGGGAAAAACAACCTTGGGGGAAAACAAAGCTTGTGGGAAAACAAACCTTGTGGGAAAACCAACCTAGTGGGAAAAACAACCTAGTGGGAAAACAAACCTTGTGAGAAAACAAACCTTGTGGGAAAACCAACCTTATGGGGAAAGCAACCCTGCGGGAAAACCAACCTTGTGGGAAAACCAACCTTGTGGGGAAACAAACCTAGTGGGAAAACAAACCTTGTGAGAAAACAAACCTTGTGGGAAAACCAACCTTGCAGGAAAGCGAACCTTGCGGGAAAGCGAACCTCTTGGGAAAACCAACACAGTGGGAAAACAAACCTTGTGAGAAAACAATCCTTGTGGGAAAACAAACCTTGTGGGGAAACAAACCTTGTGGGGAAACAAACCTTGTGGGAAAACAAACCTTGTGAGAAAACAAACCTTGTGGGGAAACAAACCTAGTGGGAAAACAAACCTTGTGAGAAAACAAACCTTGTGGGAAAACCAACCTTGCGGGAAAGCGAACGTTGCGGGAAAGCGAACCTCTTGGGAAAACCAACACAGTGGGAAAACAAACCTTGTGAGAAAACAATCCTTGTGGGAAAACAAACCTTGTGGGGAAACAAACCTTGTGGGAAAACCAACCTTGCGGGAAAGCGAACCTTTTGGGAAAACCAACACAGTGGGAAAACAAACCTTGTGAGAAAACAAACCTTGTGGGAAAACCAACCTTGCAGGAAAGCGAACGTTGCGGGAAAGCGAACCTCTTGGGAAAACCAACACAGTGGGAAAACAAACCTTGTGAGAAAACAATCCTTGTGGGAAAGCAAACCTTGTGGGGAAACAAACCTTGTGGGAAAACCAACCTTGCGGGAAAACCAACCTTGTGGGAAAACAAACCTTGTGGGAAAACAAACCTTGTGGGAAAACAAACCTTGTGGGAAAACAAACCTTGTGGGGAAACAAACCTTGTGGGAAAACCAACCTTGTGGGGAAACAAACCTTTCTGGAAAACCAACCTTGTGGCAAAACAAACCTTGTGGGAAAACAAACCTTGTGGGAAAACAAACCTTGTGGGAAAACAAACCTTGTGAGAAAACAAACCTTGTGGGGAAACAAACCTAGTGGGAAAACAAACCTTGTGAGAAAACAAACCTTGTGGGAAAACCAACCTTGCGGGAAAGCGAACCTTGCGGGAAAGCGAATCTCTTGGGAAAACCAACACAGTGGGAAAACAAACCTTGTGAGAAAACAATCCTTGTAGGAAAACAAACCTTGTGGGGAAACAAACCTTGTGGGGAAACAAACCTTGTGGGAAAACAAACCTTGTGAGAAAACAAACCTTGTGGGGAAACAAACCTAGTGGGAAAACAAACCTTGTGAGAAAACAAACCTTGTGGGAAAACCAACCTTTCGGGAAAACCAACCTTGTGGGAAAACAAACCTTGTGGGAAAACAAACCTTATGGGAAAACAAACCTTGTGGGAAAACAAATCTTATGGGAAAACAAACTTTGTGGGGAAACAAACACAGTGGGAAAACAAACCTTGTGGGAAAACCAACCTTGCCGGAAAACCAACCTTGGGGGAAAACAAAGCTTGTGGGAAAACAAACCTTGTGGGAAAACCAACCTAGTGGGAAAAACAACCTAGTTGGAAAACAAACCTTGTGAGAAAACAAACCTTGTGGGAAAACCAACCTTATGGGGAAAGCAACCCTGCGGGAAAACCAACCTTGTGGGAAAACCAACCTTGTGGGAAAGCGAACCTTTTGGGAAAAAAACACAGTGGAAAAAAAAACCTTGTGGGAAAACCAACCTTGCGGGAAAACCAACCTTGGGGGAAAACAAACCTTGTGGGAAAACAAACCTTGTGGGGAAACAAACCTAGTGGGAAAACAAACCTTGTGAGAAAAAAATCCTTGTGGGAAAACAAACCTTGGGGGGAAACAAACCTTGCGGGGAAACTAACCTTGTGGGAAAACAAACCCTGCGGGAAAACCATCCTTGTGGGAAAACCAACCTTGTGGGGAAACAAACCTTTCGGGAAAACAAACCTTGTGGGAAAACAAACCTTGTGGGAAAACAAACCTTGTGGGAAAACAAACCTTATGGGGAAAGCATCCCTGCGGGAAAACCAACCTTGTGGGAAAACCAACCTTGTGGGAAAGCGAACCTTTTGGGAAAACCAACACAGTGGGAACACAAACCTTGTGGGAAAACCAACCTTGCGGGAAAACCAACCTTGTGGGAAAACAAACCTTGTGGGAAAAAAAACCTTGTGGGAAAACAAACCTTGTTGGAAAACAAACCTTATGGGAAAACAAACCTTGTGGGGAAACAAACCTTGTGGGAAAACCAACCTTGCGGGAAAGCGAACCTTTTGGGAAAACCAAAACAGTGGGAAAACAAACCTTGTGGGAAAACCAACCTTGCGGGAAAACCAACCTTGGGGGAAAACAAAGCTTGTGGGAAAACAAACCTTGTGGGAAAACCAACCTAGTGGGAAAAAACAACCTAAAGGGAAAACAAACCTTGTGAGAAAACAAACCATGTGGGAAAACCAACCTTATGGGGAAAGCAACCCTGCGGGAAAACCAACCTTGTGGGAAAACCAACCTTGTGGGAAAGCGAACCTTTTGGGAAAACCAACACAGTGGGAAACAAACCTTGTGGGAAAACCAACCTTGCGGGAAAACCAACCTTGGGGGAAAACAAACCTTGTGGGAAAACAAACCTTGTGGGGAAACAAACCTAGTGGGAAAACAAACCTTGTGAGAAAACAAACCTTGTGGGAAAACCAACCTTATGGGGAAAGAAACCCTGCGGGAAAACCAACCTTGTGGGAAAACCAACCTTGTGGGAAAGCGAACCTTTTGGGAAAACAAACCTTGTGGGAAAACAAACCTTGTGGGAAAACAAACCTTGTGAGAAAACAAACCTTGTGGGAAAACCAACCTTATGGGGAAAGAAACCTTGTGGGGAAACAAACCTTTCGGGAAAACCAACCTTGTTGGAAAACAAACCTTGTGGGAAAACAAACCTTGTGGGAAAACAAACCTTGTGGGAAAACAAACCTTATGGGAAAACAAACCTTGCGGGGAAACAAACCTTGTGGGAAAACCAACCTTGCGGGAAAGCGAACCTTTTGGGAAAACCAACACAGTGGGAAAACAAACCGTGTGGGAAAACCAACCTTGCGGGAAAACCAACCTTGGGGGAAAACAAAGCTTGTGGGAAAACAAACCTTGTGGGAAAACCAACCTAGTGGGAAAAACAACCTAGTGGGAAAACAAACCTTGTGAGAAAACAAACCTTGTGGGAAAACCAACCTTATGGGGAAAGCAACCCTGCGGGAAAACCAACCTTGTGGGAAAACCAACCTTGCGGGAAAGCGAACCTTTTGGGAAAACCAACACAGTGGGAAAACAAACCTTGTGGGAAAATCAACCATGCAGGAAAACCAACCTTTGGGGAAAACAAACCTTGTGGGAAAACAAACCTTGTGGGGAAACAAACCTAGTGGGAAAACAAACCTTGTGAGAAAACAACCCTTGTGGGAAAACAAACCTTGTGGGGAAACAAACCTTGCGGGAAACTAACCTTGTGGGAAAACAAACCCTGCGGGAAAACCAACCTTGTGGGAAAACCAACCTTGTGGGGAAACAAACCTTTCGGGGAAACTAACCTTGTGGGAAAACAAACCCTGCGGGAAAACGAACCTTGTGGGAAAACCAACCTTATGGGGAAACAAACCCTGCGGGAAAACTAACCTTGTGGGAAAACCAACCTTGCGGGAAAGCGAACCTTTTGGGAAAACCAACACAGTGGGAAAACAAACCTTGTGAGAAAACAATCCTTGTGGGAAAACAAACCTTGTGGGGAAACAAACCTTGTGGGGAAACAAACCTTGTGGGAAAACTAACCTTGTGGGAAAACAAACCTTGCGGGAAAACTAACCTTGTGGGAAAACAAACCCTGCGGGAAAACCAACCTTGTGGGAAAACCAACCTTATGGGGAAACAAACCTTGTGGGAAAACAAACCTTATGGGGAAAGCAACCCTGCGGGAAAACCAACCTGGTGGGAAAACCAACCTTGTGGGAAAGCGAACCTTTTGGGAAAACCAACACAGTGGGAACACAAACCTTGTGGGAAAACCAACCTTGTGGGAAAGCGAACCTTTTGGGAAAACCAACACAGTGGGAACACAAACCTTGTGGGAAAACCAAACTTGTGGGAAAACCAACCTTGCGGGAAAGCGAACCTTTTGGGAAAACCAACACAGTGGGAAAACAAACCTTGTGGGAAAACCAACCTTGCGGGAAAACCAACCTTGGGGGAAAACAAAGCTTGTGGGAAAACAAACCCTGCGGGAAACCAACCTTGTGGGAAAACCAACCTTGTGGGGAAACAAACCTTTCGGGAAAACTAACCTTGTGGGAAAACAAACCCTGCGGGAAAACGAACCTTGTGGGAAAACAAACCTTGTGGGAAAACAAACTTTGTGAGAAAACAAACCTTGTGGGAAAACCAACCTTATGGGGAAACAAACCCTGCGGGAAAACCAACCTTGTGGGAAAACCAACCTTGCGGGAAAGCGAACCTTTTGGGAAAACCAACACAGTGGGAAAAAAACCCTTGTGGGAAAACCAACCTTGCGGGAAAACCAACCTTGGGGGAAAAGAAACCTTGTGGGAAAACAAACCTTGTGGGGAAACAAACCTAGTGGGAAAACAAACCTTGTGAGAAAACAATCCTTGTGGGAAAACAAACCTTTGGGGGAAACAAACCTTGCGGGGAAACTAACCTTGTGGGAAAACAAACCCTGCGGGAAAACCAACCTTGTGGGGAAACAAACCTTTCGGGAAAACTAACCTTGTGGGAAAACAAACCCTGCGGGAAAACGAACCTTGTGGGAAAACAAACCTTGTGGGAAAACAAACCTTGTGGGAAAACAAACCTTGTGAGAAAACAAACCTTGTGGGAAAACCAACCTTATGGGGAAACAAACCCTGCGGGAAAACCAACCTTGTGGGAAAACCAACCTTGCGGGAAAGCGAACCTTTTGGGAAAACCAACACAGTGGGAAAACAAACCTTGTGAGAAAACAATCCTTGTGGGAAAACAAACCTTGTGGGGAAACAAACCTTGTGGGGAAACAAACCTTGTGGGAAAACTAACCTTGTGGGAAAACAAACCTTGCGGGAAAGCGAACCTTTTGGGAAAACCAACACAGTGGGAAAACAAACCTTGTGAGAAAACAATCCTTGTGGGAAAACAAACCTTGTGGGGAAACAAACCTTGTGGGGAAACAAACCTTGTGGGAAAACTAACCTTGTGGGAAAACAAACCTTGTGGGAAAACCAACCTTATGGGGAAAGCAACCCTGCGGGAAAACCAACCTTATGGGAAAACCAACCTTGTGGGAAAGCGAACCTTTTGGGAAAACCAACACAGTGGGAAAAAAAACTTGTGGGAAAACCAACCTTGCGGGAAAACCAACCTTGGGGGAAAACAAACCTTGTGGGGAAACAAACCTTGGGGGGAAACAAGCCTTGCGGGGAAACTAACCTTGTGGGAAAACAAACCCTGCGGGAAAACCAACCTTGTGGGAAAACCAACCTTGTGGGGAAACAAACCTTTCGGGAAAACTAACCTTGTGGGAAAACAAACCCTGCGGGAAAACGAACCTTGTGGGAAAACAAACCTTGTGGGAAAACAAACCCTGCGGGAAAACGAACCTTGTGGGAAAACAAACCTTGTGGGAAAACAAACCTTGTGGGAAAACAAACCTTGTGAGAAAACAAACCTTGTGGGAAAACCAACCTTATGGGGAAACAAACCCTGCGGGAAAACCAACCTTGTGGGAAAACCAACCTTGCGGGAAAGCGAACCTTTTGGAAAAACCAACACAGTGGGAAAACAAACCTTGTGAGAAAACAATCCTTGTGGGAAAATAAACCTTGTGGAGAAACAAACCTTGTGGGGAAACAAACCTTGTGAGAAAACTAACCTTGTGGGAAAATAAACCTTGCGGGAAAACTAACCTTGTGGGAAAACAAACCTTATGGGGAAAGCAACCCTGCGGGAAAACCAACCTTGTGGGAAAACCAACCTTGTGGGAAAGCGAACCTTTTGGGAAAACCAACACAGTGGGAACACAAACCTTGTGGGAAAACCAACCTTGCGGGAAAACCAACCTTGTGGGAAAACAAACCTTGTGGGAAAACAAACCTTGTGGGAAAACAAACCTTGTGGGAAAACAAACCTTATGGGAAAACAAACCTTGTGGGGAAACAAACCTTGTGGGAAAACCAACCTTGCGGGAAAGCGAACCTTTTGGGAAAACCAACACAGTGGGAAAACAAACCTTGTGGGAAAACCAACCTTGCGGGAAAACCAACCTTGCGGGAAAACCAACCTTGGGGGAAAACAAAGCTTGTGGGAAAACAAACCTTGTGGGAAAACCAACCTAGTGGGAAAAAACAACCTAGTGGGAAAACAAACCTTGTGAGAAAACAAACCTTGTGGAAAACCAACCTTATGGGGAAAGCAACCCTGCGGGAAAACCAACCTTGTGGGAAAACCAACCTTGTGGGAAAGCGAACCTTTTCGGAAAACCAACACAGTGGGAAAACAAACCTTGTGGGAAAACCAACCTTGCGGGAAAACCAACCTTGGGGGAAAACAAACCTTGTGGGAAAACAAACCTTGTGGGGAAACAAACCTAGTGGGAAAACAATCCTTGTGGGAAAACAAACCTTGTGGGGAAACAAACCTTGCGGGAAAACTAAACTTGTGGGAAAACAAACCCTGCGGTAATACCAACCTTGTGGGAAAACCAACCTTGTGGGGAAACAAACCTTTCGGGAAAACAAACCTTGTGGGTAAACAAACCTTGTGGGAAAACAAACCTTGTGGGAAAACAAACCTTGTGGGAAAACAAACCTTGTGAGAAAACAAACCTTGTGGGGAAACAAACCTAGTGGGAAAACAAACCTTGTGAGAAAACAAACCTTGTGGGAAAACCAACCTTATGGGAAAACAAACCTTGTGGGGAAACAAACCTTATGGGAAAACAAACCTTGTGGGGAAACAAACCTTGTGGGAAAACCAACCTTGCGGGAAAGCGAACCTTTTGGGAAAACCGACACAGTGGGAAAACAAACCTTGTGTTAAAACCAACCTTGCGGGAAAACCAACCTTGGTGGAAAACAAAGCTTGTGGGAAAACAAACCTTGTGGGAAAACCAACCTAGTGGGAAAAACAACCTAGTGGGAAAACAAACCTTGTGAGAAAAGAAACCTTGTGGGAAAACCAACCTTGTGGGAAAACCAACCTTATGGGTAAAGCAACCCTGCGGGAAAACCAACCTTGTGGGAAAACCAACCTTGCGGGAAAGCGAACCTTTTGGGAAAACCAACACAGTGGGAAAACAAACCTTGTGTTAAAACCAACCTTGCGGGAAAACCAACCTTGGGGGGAAAACAAAGCTTGTGGGAAAACAAACCTTGTGGGAAAACCAACCTAGTGGGAAAAACAACCTAGTGGGAAAACAAACCTTGTGAGAAAACAAACCTTGTGGGAAAACCAACCTTATGGGTAAAGCAACCCTGCGGGAAAACAAACCTTGTGGGAAAACAAATCTTATGGGAAAACAAACTTTGTGGGGAAAAAAAACACAGCGGGAAAACAAACCTTGTGGGAAAACCAACCTTGCCGGAAAACCAACCTTGGGGGAAAACAAAGCTTGTGGGAAAACAAACCTTGTGGGAAAACCAACCTAGTGGGAAAAACAACCTAGTTGGAAAACAAACCTTGTGAGAAAACCAACCTTGTGGGAAAACCAACCTTGCGGGAAAGTGAACCTTTTGGGAAAACAAACACAGTGGGAAAACAAACCTTGTGGGAAAACCAACCTTGCCGGAAAACCAACCTTGGGGGAAAACAAAGCTTGTGGGAAAACCAACCTTGTGGGAAAACCAACCTTGTGGGAAAGCGAACCTTTTGGGAAAACCAACACAGTGGAAAAAAAAACCTTGTGGGAAAACCAACCTTGCGGGAAAACCAACCTTGGGGGAAAACAAACCTTGTGGGAAAACAAACCTTGTGGGGAAACAAACCTAGTGGGAAAACAAACCTTGTGAGAAAAAAATCCTTGTGGGAAAACAAACCTTGGGGGGAAACAAACCTTGCGGGGAAACTAACCTTGTGGGAAAACAAACCCTGCGGGAAAACCATCCTTGTGGGAAAACCAACCTTGTGGGGAAACAAACCTTTCGGGAAAACAAACCTTGTGGGAAAACAAACCTTGTGGGAAAACAAACCTTGTGGGAAAACAAACCTTATGGGGAAAGCAACCCTGCGGGAAAACCAACCTTGTGGGAAAACCAACCTTGTGGGAAAGCGAACCTTTTGGGAAAACCAACACAGTGGGAACACAAACCTTGTGGGAAAACCAACCTTGCGGGAAAACTAACCTTGTGGGAAAACAAACCTTGTGGGAAAACAAACCTTGTGGGAAAAAAAACCTTGTGGGAAAACAAACCTTATGGGAAAACAAACCTTGTGGGGAAACAAACCTTGTGGGAAAACCAACCTTGCGGGAAAGCGAACCTTTTGGGAAAACCAAAACAGTGGGAAAACAAACCTTGTGGGAAAACCAACCTTGCGGGAAAACCAACCTTGGGGGAAAACAAAGCTTGTGGGAAAACAAACCTTGTGGGAAAACCAACCTAGTGGGAAAAAACAACCTAGTGGGAAAACAAACCTTGTGAGAAAACAAACCTTGTGGGAAAACCAACCTTATGGGGAAAGCAACCCTGCGGGAAAACCAACCTTGTGGGAAAACCAACCTTGTGGGAAAGCGAACCTTTTGGGAAAACCAACACAGTGGGAAACAAACCTTGTGGGAAAACCAACCTTGCGGGAAAACCAACCTTGGGGGAAAACAAACCTTGTGGGAAAACAAACCTAGTGGGAAAACAAACCTTGTGAGAAAATAAACCTTGTTGGAAAACCAACCTTATGGGGAAAGAAACCCTGCGGGAAAACCAACCTTGTGGGAAAACCAACCTTGTGGGAAAGCGAACCTTTTGGGAAAACAAACCTTGTGGGAAAACAAACCTTGTGGGAAAACAAACCTTGTGAGAAAACAAACCTTGTGGGAAAACCAACCTTATGGGGAAAGAAACCTTGTGGGGAAACAAACCTTTCGGGAAAACCAACCTTGTTGGAAAACAAACCTTGTGGGAAAACAAACCTTGTGGGAAAACAAACCTTGTGGGAAAACAAACCTTATGGGAAAACAAACCTTGCGGGGAAACAAACCTTGTGGGAAAACCAACCTTGCGGGAAAGCGAACCTTTTGGGAAAACCAACACAGTGGGAAAACAAACCGTGTGGGAAAACCAACCTTGCGGGAAAACCAACCTTGGGGGAAAACAAAGCTTGTGGGAAAACAAACCTTGTGGGAAAACCAACCTAGTGGGAAAAACAACCTAGTGGGAAAACAAACCTTGTGAGAAAACAAACCTTGTGGGAAAACCAACCTTATGGTGAAAGCAACCCTGCGGGAAAACCAACCTTGTGGGAAAACCAACCTTGTGGGAAAGCGAACCTTTTGGGAAAACCAACACAGTGGGAAAACAAACCTTGTGGGAAAATCAACCATGCAGGAAAACCAACCTTTGGGGAAAACAAACCTTGTGGGAAAACAAACCTTGTGGGGAAACAAACCTAGTGGGAAAACAAACCTTGTGAGAAAACAACCCTTGTGGGAAAACAAACCTTGTGGGGAAACAAACCTTGCGGGAAAACTAACCTTGTGGGAAAACAAACCCTGCGGGAAAACCAACCTTGTGGGAAAACCAACCTTGTGGGGAAACAAACCTTTCGGGGAAACTAACCTTGTGGGAAAACAAACCCTGCGGGAAAACGAACCTTGTGGGAAAACCAACCTTATGGGGAAACAAACCCTGCGGGAAAACCAACCTTGTGGGAAAACCAACCTTGCGGGAAAGTGAACCTTGTGGGAAAACCAACCTTGTGGGGAAACAAACCTTGTGGGAAAACAAACCTTGTGAGAAAACAATCCTTGTGGGAAAACAAACCTTGTGGGGAAACAAACCTTGTGGGGAAACAAACCTTGTGGGGAAACAAACCTAGTGGGAAAACAATCCTTGTGGGAAAACAAACCTTGTGGGGAAACAAACCTAGTGGGAAAACAAACCTTGTGAGAAAACAATCCTTTTGGGAAAACAAACCTTTTGGGGAAACAAACCTTGTGGGGAAACAAACCTTGTGGGAAAACTAACCTTGTGGGAAAACAAACCTTGCGGGAAAACTAACCTTGTGGGAAAACAAACCCTGCGGGAAAACCAACCTTGTGGGAAAACCAACCTTGTGGTGAAACAAACCTTGTGGGAAAACAAACCTTATGGGGAAAGCAACCCTGCGGGAAAACCAACCTGGTGGGAAAACCAACCTTGTGGGAAAGCGAACCTTTTGGGAAAACCAACACAGTGGGAACACAAACCTTGTGGGAAAACCAACCTTGTGGGAAAGCGAACCTTTTGGGAAAACCAACACAGTGGGAACACAAACCTTGTGGGAAAACCAACCTTGTGGGAAAACCAACCTTGCGGGAAAGCGAACCTTTTGGGAAAACCAACACAGTGGGAAAACAAACCTTGTGGGAAAACCAACCTTGCGGGAAAACCAACCTTGGGGGAAAACAAAGCTTGTGGGAAAACAAACCCTGCGGGAAACCAACCTTGTGGGAAAACCAACCTTGTGGGGAAACAAACCTTTCGGGAAAACTAACCTTGTGGGAAAACAAACCCTGCGGGAAAACGAACCTTGTGGGAAAACAAACCTTGTGGGAAAACAAACCTTGTGGGAAAACAAACTATGTGAGAAAACAAACCTTGTGGGAAAACCAACCTTATTGGGAAACAAACCCTGCGGGAAAACCAACCTTGTGGGAAAACCAACCTTGCGGGAAAGCGAACCTTTTGGGAAAACCAACACAGTGGGAAAAAAACCTTGTGGGAAAACCAACCTTGCGGGAAAACCAACCTTGGGGGAAAAGAAACCTTGTGGGAAAACAAACCTTGTGGGGAAACAAACCTAGTGGGAAAACAAACCTTGTGAGAAAACAATCCTTGTGGGAAAACAAACCTTTGGGGGAAACAAACCTTGCGGGGAAACTAACCTTGTGGGAAAACAAACCCTGCGGGAAAACCAACCTTGTGGGGAAACAAACCTTTCGGGAAAACTAACCTTGTGGGAAAACAAACCCTGCGGGAAAACGAACCTTGTGGGAAAACAAACCTTGTGGGAAAACAAACCTTGTGGGAAAACAAACCTTGTGAGAAAACAAACCTTGTGGGAAAACCAACCTTATGGGGAAACAAACCCTGCGGGAAAACCAACCTTGTGGGAAAACCAACCTTGCGGGAAAGCGAACCTTTTGGGAAAACCAACACAGTGGGAAAACAAACCTTGTGAGAAAACAATCCTTGTGGGAAAACAAACCTTGTGGGGAAACAAACCTTGTGGGGAAACGAAACCTTGTGGGAAAACTAACCTTGTGGGAAAACAAACCTTGCGGGAAAGCGAACCTTTTGGGAAAACCAACACAGTGGGAAAACAAACCTTGTGAGAAAACAATCCTTGTGGGAAAACAAACCTTGTGGGGAAACAAACCTTGTGGGGAAACAAACCTTGTGGGAAAACTAACCTTGTGGGAAAACAAACCTTGTGGGGAAAACAACCCTGCGGAGAAAACCAACCTTATGGGAAAACCAACCTTGTGGGAAAGCGAACCTTTTGGGAAAACCTACACAGTGGGAAAAAAACCTTGTGGGAAAACCAACCTTGCGGGAAAACCAACCTTGGGGGAAAACAAACCTTGTGGGGAAACAAACCTAGTGGGAAAACAAACCTTGTGAGAAAACAATCCTTGTGGGAAAACAAACCTTGGGGGGAAACAAACCTTGCGGGGAAACTAACCTTGTGGGAAAACAAACCCTGCGGGAAAACCAACCTTGTGGGAAAACCAACCTTGTGGGGAAACAAACCTTTCGGGAAAACTAACCTTGTGGGAAAACAAACCCTGCGGGAAAACGAACCTTGTGGGAAAACAAACCTTGTGGGAAAACAAACCTTGTGGGAAAACAAACCTTGTGAGAAAACAAACCTTGTGGGAAAACCAACCTTATGGGGAAACAAACCCTGCGGGAAAACCAACCTTGTGGGAAAACCAACCTTGCGGGAAAGCGAACCTTTTGGAAAAACCAACACAGTGGGAAAACAAACCTTGTGAGAAAACAATCCTTGTGGGAAAACAAACCTTGTGGAGAAACAAACCTTGTGGGGAAACAAACCTTGTGAGAAAACTAACCTTGTGGGAAAATAAACCTTGCGGGAAAACTAACCTTGTGGGAAAACAAACCCTGCGGGAAAACCAACCTTGTGGGAAAACCAACCTTGTGGGGAAACAAACCTTTCGGGAAAACAAACCTTGTGGGAAAACAAACCTTGTGGGAAAACAAACCTTGTGGGAAAACAAACCTTATGGGGAAAGCAACCCTGCGGGAAAACCAACCGTGTGGGAAAACCAACCTTGTGGGAAAGCGAACCTTTTGGGAAAACCAACACAGTGGGAACACAAACCTTGTGGGAAAACCAACCTTGCGGGAAAACCAACCTTGTGGGAAAACAAACCTTGTGGGAAAACAAACCTTGTGGGAAAACAAACCTTGTGGGAAAACAAACCTTATGGGAAAACAAACCTTGTGGGGAAACAAACCTTGTGGGAAAACCAACCTTGCGGGAAAGCGAACCTTTTGGGAAAACCAACACAGTGGGAAAACAAACCTTGTGGGAAAACCGACCTTGCGGGAAAACCAACCTTGCGGGAAAACCAACCTTGGGGAAAAACAAAGCTTGTGGGAAAACAAACCTTGTGGGAAAACCAACCTAGTGGGAAAAAACAACCTAGTGGGAAAACTAAACTTTTGGGAAAACAAACCCTGCGGGAATACCAACCTTGTGGGAAAACCAACCTTGTGGGGAAACAAACCTTTCGGGAAAACAAACCTTGTGGGTAAACAAACCTTGTGGGAAAACAAACCTTGTGGGAAAACAAACCTTGTGGGAAAACAAACCTTGTGAGAAAACAAACCTTGTGGGGAAACAAACCTAGTGGGAAAACAAACCTTGTGAGAAAACAAACCTTGTGGGAAAACCAACCTTATGGGAAAACAAACCTTGTGGGGAAACAAACCTTATGGGAAAACAAATCTTGTGGGGAAACAAACCTTGTGGGAAAACCAACCTTGCGGGAAAGCGAACCTTTTGGGAAAACCAACACAGTGGGAAAACAAACCTTGTGTTAAAACCAACCCTGCGGGAATACCAAACTTGTGGGAAAACCAACCTTGTGGGGAAACAAACCTTTCGGGAAAACAAACCTTGGGGGAAAACAAACCTTGTGGGAAAACAAACCTTGTGGGGAAACAAAACTAGTGGGAAAACAATCCTTGTGGGAAAACAAACCTTGTGGGGAAACAAACCTTGCGGGAAAACTAAACTTGTGGGAAAACAAACCCTGCGGGAATACCAACCTTGTGGGAAAACCAACCTTGTGGGGAAACAAACCTTTCGGGAAAACAAACCTTGTGGGTAAACAAACCTTGTGGGAAAACAAACCTTGTGGAAAAACAAACCTTGTGGGAAAACAAACCTTGTGAGAAAACAAACCTTGTGGGGAAACAAACCTAGTGGGAAAACAAACCTTGTGAGAAAACAAACCTTGTGGGAAAACCAACCTTATGGGAAAACAAACCTTGTGGGGAAACAAACCTTATGGGAAAACAAACCTTGTGGGGAAACAAACCTTGTGGGAAAACCAACCTTGCGGGAAAGCGAACCTTTTGGGAAAACCAACACAGTGGGAAAACAAACCTTGTGTTAAAACCAACCTTGCGGGAAAACCAACCTTGGGGGAAAACAAAGCTTGTGGGAAAACAAACCTTGTGGGAAAACCAACCTAGTGGGAAAAACAATCTAGTGGGAAAACAAACCTTGTGAGAAAACAAACCTTGTGGGAAAACCAACCTTATGGGTAAAGCAACCCTGCGGGAAAACCAACCTTGTGGGAAAACCAACCTTGTGGGAAAGCGAACCCTTTTGGGAAAACCAACACAGTGGGAAAACAAACCTTGTGGGAAAACCAACCTTGCGGGAAAACCAACCTTGGGGGAAAGCAAACCTTTTGGGAAAACCAACACAGTGGGAAAACAAACCTTGTGAGAAAACAATCCTTGTGGGAAAACAAACCTTGTGGGGAAACAAACCTTGTGGGGAAACAAACCTTGTGGGAAAACTAACCTTGTGGGAAAACAAACCTTGTGGGAAAACCAACCTTATGGGGAAAGCAACCCTGCGGGAAAACCAACCTTATGGGAAAACCAACCTTGTGGGAAAGCGAACCTTTTGGGAAAACCAATACAGTGGGAAAAAGACCTTGTGGGAAAACCAACCTTGCGGGAAAACCAACCTTGGGGGAAAACCAACACAATGGGAAAACAAACCTTGTGAGAAAACAATCCTTGTGGGAAAACAAACCTTGTGGAGAAACAAACCTTGTGGGGAAACAAACCTTGTGAGAAAACTAACCTTGTGGGAAAACAAACCTTGCGGGAAAACTAACCTTGTGGGAAAACAAACCCTGCGGGAAAACCAACCTTGTGGGAAAACCAACCTTGTGGGGAAACAAACCTTTCGGGAAAACAAACCTTGTGGGAAAACAAACCTTGTGGGAAAACAAACCTTGTGGGAAAACAAACCTTATGGGGAAAGCAACCCTGCGGGAAAACCAACCTTGTGGGAAAACCAACCTTGTGGGAAAGCGAACCTTTTGGGAAAACCAACACAGTGGGAACACAAACCTTGTGGGGAAACCAACCTTGCGGGAAAACCAACCTTGTGGGAAAACAAACCTTGTGGGAAAACAAACCTTGTGGGAAAACAAACCTTGTGGGAAAACAAACCTTAGGGGAAAACAAACCTTGTGGGGAAACAAACCTTGTGGGAAAACCAACCTTGCGGGAAAGCGAACCTTTTGGGAAAACCAACACAGTGGGAAAACAAACCTTGTGGGAAAACCAACCTTGCGGGAAAACCAACCTTGGGGGAAAACAAAGCTTGTGGGAAAACAAACCTTGTGGGAAAACCAACCTAGTGGGAAAAAACAACCTAGTGGGAAAACAAATCTTGTGAGAAAACAAACCTTGTGGGAAAACCAACCTTATGGGGAAAGCAACCCTGCGGGAAAACCAACCTTGTGGGAAAACCAACCTTGTGGGAAAGCGAACCTTTTCGGAAAACCAACACAGTGGGAAAACAAACCTTGTGGGAAAACCAACCTTGCGGGAAAACCAACCTTGTGGGAAAACAAACCTTGTGGGGAAACAAACCTAGTGGGAAAACAATCCTTGTGGGAAAACAAACCTTGTGGTGAAACAAACCTTGCGGGAAAACTAAACTTGTGGGAAAACAAACCCTGCGGGAATACCAACCTTGTGGGAAAACCAACCTTGTGGGGAAACAAACCTTTCGGGAAAACAAACCTTGTGGGTAAACAAACCTTGTGGGAAAGCGAACCTTTTGGGAAAACCAACACAGTGGGAACACAAACCTTGTGGGAAAACCAACCTTGCGGGAAAACCAACCTTGTGGGAAAACAAACCTTGTGGGAAAACAAACCTTGTGGGAAAACAAACCTTGTGGGAAAACAAACCTTATGGGAAAACAAACCTTGTGGGGAAACAAACCTTGTGGGAAAACCAACCTTGCGGGAAAGCGAACCTTTTGGGAAAACCAACACAGTGGGAAAACAAACCTTGTGGGAAAACCAACCTTGCGGGAAAACCAACCTTGGGGGAAAACAAAGCTTGTGGGAAAACAAACCTTGTGGGAAAACCAACCTAGTGGGAAAAAACAACCTAGTGGGAAAACAAACCTTGTGAGAAAACAAACCTTGTGGGAAAACCAACCTTATGGGGAAAGCAACCCTGCGGGAAAACCAACCTTGTGGGAAAACCAACCTTGTGGGAAAGCGAACCTTTTCGGAAAACCAACACAGTGGGAAAACAAACCTTGTGGGAAAACCAACCTTGCGGGAAAACCAACCTTGTGGGAAAACAAACCTTGTGGGGAAACAAACCTAGTGGGAAAACAATCCTTGTGGGAAAACAAACCTTGTGGTGAAACAAACCTTGCGGGAAAACTAAACTTGTGGGAAAACAAACCCTGCGGGAATACCAACCTTGTGGGAAAACCAACCTTGTGGGGAAACAAACCTTTCGGGAAAACAAACCTTGTGGGTAAACAAACCTTGTGGGAAAACAAACCTTGTGGGAAAACAAACCTTGTGGGAAAACAAACCTTGTGAGAAAACAAACCTTGTGGGGAAACAAACCTAGTGGGAAAACAAACCTTGTGAGAAAACAAACCTTGTGGGAAAACCAACCTTATGGGAAAACAAACCTAGTGGGAAAACAAACCTTGTGGGGAAACAAACCTTATGGGAAAACAAACCTTGTGGGGAAACAAACCTTGTGGGAAAACCAACCTTGCGGGAAAGCGAACCTTTTGGGAAAACCATCGCAGTGGGAAAACAAACCTTGTGTTAAAACCAACCTTGCGGGAAAACCAACCTTGGGGGAAAACAAAGCTTGTGGGAAAACAAAACTTGTGGGAAAACCAACCTAGTGGGAAAAACAACCTAGTGGGAAAACAAACCTTGTGAGAAAACAAACCTTGTGGGAAAACCAACCTTATGGGTAAAGCAACCCTGCGGGAAAACCAACCTTGTGGGAAAACCAACCTTGTGGGAAAGCGAACCTTTTGGGAAAACCAACACAGTGGGAAAACAAACCTTGTGGGAAAACCAACTATGCGGGAAAACCAACCTTGGGGGAAAGCAAACCTTTTGGGAAAACCAACACAGTGGGAAAACAAACCTTGTGAGAAAACAATCCTTGTGGGAAAACAAACCTTGTGGGGAAACAAACCTTGTGGGGAAACAAACCTTGTGGGAAAACTAACCTTGTGGGAAAACAAACCTTGTGGGAAAACCAACCTTATGGGGAAAGCAACCCTGCGGGAAAACCAACCTTATGGGAAAACCAACCTTGTGGGAAAGCGAACCTTTTGGGAAAACCAACACAGTGGGAAAAAGACCTTGTGGGAAAACCAACCTTGCGGGAAAACCAACCTTGGGGGAAAACAAACCTTGTGGGGAAACAAACCTAGTGGGAAAACAAACCTTGTGAGAAAACAATCCTTGTGGGAAAACAAACCTTGGGGGGAAACAAACCTTGCGGGGAAACTAACCTTGTGGGAAAACAAACCCTGCGGGAAATCCAACCTTGTGGGAAAACCAACCTTGTGGGGAAACCAACCTTTCGGGAAAACTAACCTTGTGGGAAAACAAACCCTGCGGGAAAACGAACCTTGTGGGAAAACAAACCTTGTGGGAAAACAAACCTTGTGAGAAAACAAACCTTGTGGGAAAACCAACCTTATGGGGAAACAAACCCTGCGGGAAAACCAACCTTGTGGGAAAACCAACCTTGCGGGAAAGCGAACCTTTTGGAAAAACCAACACAGTGGGAAAACAAACCTTGTGAGAAAACAATCCTTGTGGGAAAACAAACCTTGTGGAGAAACAAACCTTGTGGGGAAACAAACCTTGTGAGAAAACTAACCTTGTGGGAAAACAAACCTTGCGGGAAAACTAACCTTGTGGGAAAACAAACCCTGCGGGAAAACCAACCTTGTGGGAAAACCAACCTTGTGGGGAAACAAACCTTTCGGGAAAACAAACCTTGTGGGAAAACAAACCTTGTGGGAAAACAAACCTTGTGGGAAAACAAACCTTATGGGGAAAGCAACCCTGCGGGAAAACCAACCTTGTGGGAAAACCAACCTTGTGGGAAAGCGAACCTTTTGGGAAAACCAACACAGTGGGAACACAAACCTTGTGGGAAAACCAACCTTGCGGGAAAACCAACCTTGTGGGAAAACAAACCTTGTGGGAAAACAAACCTTGTGGAAAACAAACCTTGTGGGAAAACAAACCTTATGGGAAAACAAACCTTGTGGGGAAACAAACCTTGTGGGAAAACCAACCTTGCGGGAAAGCGAACCTTTTGGGAAAATCAACACAGTGGGAAAACAAACCTTGTGGGAAAACCAACCTTGCGGGAAAACCAACCTTGGGGGAAAACAAAGCTTGTGGGAAAACAAACCTTGTGGGAAAACAAACCTTGTGGGGAAACAAAACTTGTGGGAAAACTAACCTTGTGGGAAAACAAACCTTGTGGGAAAACCAACCTTGTGGGAAAGCGAACCTTTTGGGAAAACCAACACAGTGGGAAAACAAACCTTGTGGGAAAACAAACCTTGCGGGAAAACCAACCTTGGGGGAAAACAAAGCTTGTGGGAAAACAAACCTTGTGGGGAAACAAACCTTGTGGGGAAACAAACCTTGCGGGAAAACCAACCTTGGGGGAAAACAAAGCTTGTGGGAAAACAAACCTTGTGGGAAAACAAACCTTGTGGGGAAACAAACCTTGTGGGAAAACTAACCTTGTGGGAAAACAAACCTTGTGGGAAAACAAACCTTGTGGGAAAGCGAACCTTTTGGGAAAACCAACACAGTGGGAAAACAAACCTTGTGGGAAAACCAACCTTGCGGGAAAACCAACCTTGGGGGAAAACAAAGCTTGTGGGAAAACAAACCTTGTGGGGAAACAAACCTTGTGGGGAAACAAACCTTGTGGGAAAACTAACCTTGTGGGAAAACAAACCTTGTGGGAAAGCCAACCTTGTGGGAAAGCGAACCTTTTGGGAAAACCAACACAGTGGGAAAACAAACCTTGTGGGAAAACAAACCTTGCGGGAAAACTAACCTTGTGGGAAAACAAACCCTGCGGGAAAACAAACCTTGTGGGAAAACCAACCTTGTGGGGAAACAAACCTTTCTGGAAAACCAACCTTGTGGCAAAACAAACCTTGTTTGAAAACAAACCTTGTGGGAAAACAAACCTTGTGGGAAAACAAACCTTGTGAGAAAACAAACCTTGTGGCAAAACAAACCTTATGGGAAAACCAACACAGTGGGAAAACAAACCTTGTGAGAAAACAATCCTTGTGGGAAAACAAACCTTGTGGGGAAACAAACCTTGTGGGGAAACAAACCTTGTGGGAAAACTAACCTTGTGGGAAAACAAACCTTGCGGGAAAACTAACCTTGTGGGAAAACAAACCCTGCGGGAAAACCAGCCTTGTGGGAAAACCAACCTTGTGGGGAAACAAACCTTTCGGGAAAACCAACCTTGTGGGAAAACAAACCTTGTGAGAAAACAAACATTGTGGGGAAACAAACCTTGTGGGAAAACCAGCCTTGCGGGAAAGCGAACCTTTTGGGAAAACCAACACAGTGGGAAAACAAACCTTGTGGGAAAACCAACCTTGCGGGAAAACCAACCTTGGGGGAAAACAAAGCTTGTGGGAAAACAACCCTTTTCGGAAAACCAACCTAGTGGGAAAAACAACCTAGTGGGAAAACAAACCTTGTGAGAAAACAAACCTTGTGGGAAAACCAACCTTATGGGGAAAGCAACCCTGCGGGAAAACCAACCTTGTGGGAAAACCAACCTTGTGGGAAAACGAACCTTGTGGGAAAGCGAACCTTTTGGGAAAACCAACACAGTGGGAAAACAAACCTTGTGGGAAAACCAACCTTGCGGGAAAACCAACCTTGGGGGAAAACAAACCTTGTGGGAAAACAAACCTTGTGGGGAAACAAACCTAGTGGGAAAACAAACCTTGTGAGAAAACAATCCTTGTGGGAAAACAAACCTTGTTGGGAAACAAACCTTGCGGGAAAACTAACCTTGTGGGAAAACAAACCCTGCGGGAAAACCAACCTTGTGGGAAAACCAACCTTGTGGGGAAACAAACCTTTCGGGAAAACCAACCTTGTGGGAAAACAAACCTTGTGGGAAAACAAACCTTGTGGGGAAACAAACCTTGTGGGAAAACCAACCTTGCGGGAAAGCGAACCTTTTGGGAAAACCAACAAAGTGGGAAAACAAACCTTGTGGGAAAACCAACCTTCCGGGAAAACCAACCTTGGGGGAAAACAAAGCTTGTGGGAAAACAAACTTGTGGGAAGACCAACCTAGTGGGAAACACAACATAGTGGGAAAACAAAACTTATGGGGAAAGCAACCCTGCGGGAAAACCAACCTTGTGGGAAAACCAACCTTGTGGGGAAACAAACCTTGTGGGAAAACCAACCTTGCGGGAAAGCGAACCTTTTGGGAAAACCAACACAGTGGGAAAACAAACCTTGTGGGAAAACCAACCTTGCGGGAAAACCAACCTTGGGGGAAAACAAACCTTGTGGGAAAACAAACCTTGTGGGGAAAAAACCTTGTGGGGAAACAAACCTTGTGGGAAAACTAACCTTGTGGGAAAACAAACCTTGTAGGAAAACCAACCTTGTGGGAAAGCGAACCTTTTGGGAAAACCAACACAGTGGGAAAACAAACCTTGTGGGAAAACAAACCTTGTGGGGAAACAAACCTTGCGGGAAAACTAACCTTGGGGGAAAACAAACCCTGCGGGAAAACCAACCTTGTGGGAAAACCAACCTTGTGGGGAAACAAACCTTTCGGGAAAACCAACCTTGTGGGAAAACAAACCTTGTGGGAAAACAAACCTTGTGGGGAAACAAACCTTAAGGGAAAACTAACCTTGTGGGAAAACAAACCCTGCGGGAAAACCAACCTTGTGGAAAAACCAACCTTGTGGGGAAACAAACCTTTCGGGAAAACCAACCTTGTGGGAAAACAAACCTTGTGGGAAAACAAACCTTGTGGGGAAACAAACCTTGTGGGAAAACCAACCTTGCGGGAAAGCGAACCTTTTGGGAAAGAGAACCTTTTGGGAAAACCAACACAGTGGGAAAACAAACCTTTTGGGTAAACCAACCTTGCGGGAAAACCAACCTTGGGGGAAAACAAAGCTTGTGGGAAAACAAACCTTTTCGGAAAACCAACCTAGTGGGAAAAACAACCTAGTGGGAAAACAAACCTTGTGAGAAAACAAACCTTGTGGGAAAACCAACCTTATGGGGAAAGCAACCCTGCAGGAAAACCAACCTTGTGGGAAAACCAACCTTGTGGGAAAGCGAACCTTTTGGGAAAACCAACACAGTGGGAAAACAAACCTTGTGGGAAAACAAACCTTGTGGGGAAACAAACCTTGCGGGAAAACTAACCTTGTGGGAAAACAAACCCTGCGGGAAAACCAACCTTGGGGGAAAACAAAGCTTGTGGGAAAACAAACCTTGTGGGAAAACCAACCTAGTGGGAAAAACAACCTAGTGGGAAAACAAACCTTGTGAGAAAACAAACCTTGTGGGAAAACCAACCTTATAGGGAAAGCAACCCTGCGGGAAAACCAACCTTGTGGGAAAACCAACCTTGTGGGAAAACCAACCTTGTGGGAAAGCGAACCTTTTTGGAAAACCAACACAGTGGGAAAACAAACCTTGTGGGAAAACAAACCTTTTGGGGAAACAAACCTTGCGGGAAAACTAACCTTGTGGGAAAACAAACCCTGCGGGAAAATCAACCTTGGGGGAAAACAAAGCTTGTGGGAAAACAAACCTTGTGGGAAAACCAACCTAGTGGGAAAAACAACCTAGTGGGAAAACAAACCTTGTGAGAAAACAAACCTTGTGGGAAAACCAACCTTATGGGTAAAGCAACCCTGCGGGAAAACCAACCTTGTGGGAAAACCAACCTTGTGGGAAAGCGAACCTTTTGGGAAAACCAACACAGTGGGAAAACAAACCTTGTGGGAAAACCAACCATGCGGGAAAACCAACCTTGGGGGAAAGCAAACCTTTTGGGAAAACCAACACAGTGGGAAAACAAACCTTGTGAGAAAACAATCCTTGTGGGAAAACAAACCTTGTGGGGAAACAAACCTTGTGGGGAAACAAACCTTGTGGGAAAACTAAGCTTGTGGGAAAACAAACCTTGTGGGAAAACCAACCTTATGGGGAAAGCAACCCTGCGGGAAAACCAACCTTATGGGAAAACCAACCTTGTGGGAAAGCGAACCTTTTGGGAAAACCAACACAGTGGGAAAAAGACCTTGTGGGAAAACCAACCTTGCGGGAAAACCAACCTTGGGGGAAAACAAACCTTGTGGGGAAACAAACCTAGTGGGAAAACATACCTTGTGAGAAAACAATCCTTGTGGGAAAACAAACCTTGGGGGGAAACAAACCTTGCGGGGAAACTAACCTTGTGGGAAAACAAACCCTGCGGGAAAACCAACCTTGTGGGAAAACCAACCTTGTGGGGAAACCAACCTTTCGGGAAAACTAACCTTGTGGGAAAACAAACCCTGCGGGAAAACGAACCTTGTGGGAAAAGAAACCTTGTGGGAAAACAAACCTTGTGGGAAAACAAACCTTGTGAGAAAACAAACCTTGTGGGAAAACCAACCTTATGGGGAAACAAACCCTGCGGGAAAACCAACCTTGTGGGAAAACCAACCTTGCGGGAAAGCGAACCTTTTGGAAAAACCAACACAGTGGGAAAACAAACCTTGTGAGAAAACAATCCTTGTGGGAAAACAAACCTTGTGGAGAAACAAATCTTGTGGGGAAACAAACCTTGTGAGAAAACTAACCTTGTGGGAAAACAAACCTTGCGGGAAAACTAACCTTGTGGGAAAACAAACCCTGCGGGAAAACCAACCTTGTGGGAAAACCAACCTTGTGGGGAAACAAACCTTTCGGGAAAACAAACCTTGTGGGAAAACAAACCTTGTGGGAAAACAAACCTTGTGGGAAAACAAACCTTATGGGGAAAGCAACCCTGCGGGAAAACCAACCTTGTGGGAAAACCAACCTTGTGGGAAAGCGAACCTTTTGGGAAAACCAACACAGTGGGAACACAAACCTTGTGGGAAAACCAACCTTGCGGGAAAACCAACCTTGTGGGAAAACAAACCTTGTGGGAAAACAAACCTTGTGGGAAAACAAACCTTGTGGGAAAAAAAACCTTATGGGAAAACAAACCTTGTGGGGAAACAAACCTTGTGGGAAAACCAACCTTGCGGGAAAGCGAACCTTTTGGGAAAATCAACACAGTGGGAAAACAAACCTTGTGGGAAAACCAACCTTGCGGGAAAACCAACCTTGGGGGAAAACAAAGCTTGTGGGAAAACAAACCTTGTGGGAAAACAAACCTTGTGGGGAAACAAAACTTGTGGGAAAACTAACCTTGTGGGAAAACAAACCTTGTGGGAAAACCAACCTTGTGGGAAAGCGAACCTTTTGGGAAAACCAACACAGTGGGAAAACAAACCTTGTGGGAAAACAAACCTTGCGGGAAAACCAACCTTGGGGGAAAACAAAGCTTGTGGGAAAACAAACCTTGTGGGGAAACAAACCTTGTGGGGAAACAAACCTTGCGGGAAAACCAACCTTGGGGGAAAACAAAGCTTGTGGGAAAACAAACCTTGTGGGAAAACAAACCTTGTGGGGAAACAAACCTTGTGGGAAAACTAACCTTGTGGGAAAACAAACCTTGCGGGAAAACAAACCTTGTGGGAAAACCAACCTTGTGGGGAAACAAACCTTTCTGGAAAACGAACCTTGTGGCAAAACAAACCTTGTGGGAAAACAAACCTTGTGGGAAAACAAACCTTGTGGGAAAACAAACCTTGTGAGAAAACAAACCTTGTGGGAAAACAAACCTTGTGAGAAAACAAACCTTGTGGCAAAACAAACCTTGTGGGAAAACCAACACAGTGGGAAAACAAACCTTGTGAGAAAACAATCCTTGTGGGAAAACAAACCTTGTGGGGAAACAAACCTTGTGGGGAAACAAACCTTGTGGGAAAACTAACCTTGTGGGAAAGCGAAACTTTTGGGAAAACCAACACAGTGGGAAAACAAACCTTGTGGGAAAACAAACCTTGCGGGAAAACCAACCTTGGGGGAAAACAAAGCTTGTGGGAAAACAAACCTTTTCGGAAAACCAACCTAGTGGGAAAAACAACCTAGTGGGAAAACAAACCTTGTGAGAAAACAAACCTTGTGGGAAAACCAACCTTATGGGGAAAGCAACCCTGCGGGAAAACCAACCTTGTGGGAAAACCAACCTTGTGGGAAAACGAACCTTGTGGGAAAGCGAACCTTTTGGGAAAACCAACACAGTGGGAAAACAAACCTTGTGGGAAAACCAACCTTGCGGGAAAACCAACCTTGGGGGAAAACAAACCTTGTGGGAAAACAAACCTTGTGGGGAAACAAACCTAGTGAAAAAACAAACCTTGTGAGAAAACAATCCTTGTGGGAAAACAAACCTTGTGGGGAAACAAACCTTGCGGGAAAACTAACCTTGTGGGAAAACAAACCCTGCGGGAAAACCAACCTTGTGGGAAAACCAACCTTGTGGGGAAACAAACCTTTCGGGAAAACCAACCTTGTGGGAAAACAAACCTTGTGGGAAAACAAACCTTGTGGGGAAACAAACCTTGTGGGAAAACCAACCTTGCGGGAAAGCGAACCTTTTGGGAAAACCAACAAAGTGGGAAAACAAACCTTGTGGGAAAACCAACCTTGCGGGAAAACCAACCTTGGGGGAAAACAAAGCTTGTGGGAAAACAAACTTGTGGGAAGACCAACCTAGTGGGAAACACAACATAGTGGGAAAACAAAACTTATGGGGAAAGCAACCCTGCGGGAAAACCAACCTTGTGGGAAAACCAACCTTGTGGGAAAGCGAACCTTTTGGGAAAACCAACACAGTGGGAAAACAAACCTTGTGGGAAAACCAACCTTGCGGGAAAACCAACCTTGGGGGAAAACAAACCTTGTGGGAAAACAAACCTTGTGGGGAAACAAACCTTGTGGGGAAACAAACCTTGTGGGAAAACTAACCTTGTGGGAAAACAAACCTTGTAGGAAAACCAACCTTGTGGGAAAGCGAACCTTTTGGGAAAACCAACACAGTGGGAAAACAAACCTTGTGGGAAAACAAACCTTGTGGGGAAACAAACCTTGTGGGAAAACTAACCTTGGGGGAAAACAAACCCTGCGGGAAAACCAACCTTGTGGGAAAACCAACCTTGTGGGGAAACAAACCTTTCGGGAAAACCAACCTTGTGGGAAAACAAACCTTGTGGGAAAACAAACCTTGTGGGGAAACAAACCTTAAGGGAAAACTAACCTTGTGGGAAAAAAAACCCTGCGGGAAAACCAACCTTGTGGAAAAACCAACCTTGTGGGGAAACAAACCTTTCGGGAAAACCAACCTTGTGGGAAAACAAACCTTGTGGGAAAACAAACCTTGTGGGGAAACAAACCTTGTGGGAAAACCAACCTTGCGGGAAAGCGAACCTTTTGGGAAAGAGAACCTTTTGGGAAAACCAACACAGTGGGAAAACAAACCTTTTGGGTAAACCAACCTTGCGGGAAAACCAACCTTGGGGGAAAACAAAGCTTGTGGGAAAACAATCCTTTTCGGAAAACCAACCTAGTGGGAAAAACAACCTAGTGGGAAAACAAACCTTGTGAGAAAACAAACCTTGTGGGAAAACCAACCTTATGGGTACCCTGCGGGAAAACCAACCTTGTGGGAAAACCAACCTTGTGGGAAAGCGAACCTTTTGGGAAAACCAACACAGTGGGAAAACAAACCTTGTGGAGAAACAAACTCTGCGGGAAAACTAACCTTGCGGGAAAACAAACCCTGCGGGAAAACCAACCTTGGGGGAAAACAAAGCTTGTGGGAAAACAAACCTTGTGGGAAAACCAACCTAGTGGGAAAAACAACCTAGTGGGAAAACAAACCTTGTGAGAAAACCAACCTTGTGGGAAAACCAACCTTGTGGGAAAACCAACCTTGTGGGAAAGCGAACCTTTTTGGAAAACCAACACAGTGGGAAAACAAACCTTGTGGGAAAACAAACCTTGTGGGGAAACAAACCTTGCGGGAAAACTAACCTTGTGGGAAAACAAACCCTGCGGGAAAACCAACCTTGTGGGAAAACCAACCTTGTGGGGAAATAAACCTTTCGGGAAAACCAACCTTGTGGGAAAACAAACCTTGCGGGAAAACTAACCTTGTGGGAAAACAAACCCTGCGGGAAAACAAACCTTGTGAGAAAACAAACCTTGTGGGGAAAGAAACCTAGTGGGAAAACAAACCTTGTGGGAAAACCAACCTTGTGGGAAAGCGAACCTTGCGGGAAAGCGAACCTCTTGGGAAAACCAACACAGTGGGAAAACAAACCTTGTGAGATAAAAATCCTTGTGGGAAAACAAACCTTGTGGGGAAACAAACCTTGTGGGAAAACTAACCTTGTGGGAAAACAAACCTTGTGGGGAAACAAACCTTGTGGGGAAACAAACCTTGTGGGAAAACAAACCTTGTGAGAAAACAATCCTTGTGGGAAAACAAACCTTGTGGGGAAACAAACCTTGTGGGGAAACAAACCTTGTGGGGAAACAAACCTTGTGGGAAAACAAACCTTGTGGGAAAACAAACCTTGTGGGAAAACCAATCTAGTGGGAAAACAATCCTTGTGGGAAAACAAACCTTGTGGGGAAACAAACCTTGTGGGGAAACAAACCTTGTGGGAAAACTAACCTTGTGGGAAAACAAACCTTGTGGGGAAACAAACCTTGTGGGGAAACAAACCTTGTGGGAAAACAAACCTTGTGAGAAAACAATCCTTGTTGGAAAACAAACCTTATGGGGAAACAAACCCTGCGGGAAAACCAACCTTGTGGGAAAACCAACCTTGCGGGAAAGTGAACCTTTTGGGAAAACCAACACAGTGGGAAAACAAACCTTGTGATAAAACAATCCTTGTGGGAAAACAAACCTTGTGGGGAAACAATCCTTGTGGGGAAACAAACCTTGTGGGAAAACTAACAAAACAAACCTTGCGGGAAAACTAACCTTGTGGGAAAACAAACCCTGCGGGAAAACAAACCTTGTGGGAAAACCAACCTTGTGGGGAAACAAACCTTTCTGGAAAACCAACCTTGTGGGGAAACAAACCTTGTGGGAAAACTAACCTTGTGGGAAAACAAACCTTGTGGGGAAACAAACCTTGTGGGGAAACAAACCTTGTGGGAAAACAAACCTTGTGAGAAAACAATCCTTGTGGGAAAACAAACCTTGTGGGGAAACAAACCTTGTGGGGAAACAAATCTTGTGGGGAAACAAACCTTGTGGGAAAACAAACCTTGTGGGAAAACAAACCTTGTGGGAAAACCAACCTAGTGGGAAAACAATCCTTGTGGGAAAACAAACCTTGTGGGGAAACAAACCTTGTGGGGAAACAAACCTTGTGGGAAAACTAACCTTGTGGGAAAACAAACCTTGTGGGGAAACAAACCTTGTGGGGAAACAAACCTTGTGGGAAAACAAACCTTGTGAGAAAACAATCCTTGTGGGAAAACAAACCTTATGGGGAAACAAACCCTGCGGGAAAACCAACCTTGTGGGAAAACCAACCTTGCGGGAAAGTGAACCTTTTGGGAAAACCAACACAGTGGGAAAACAAACCTTGTGAGAAAACAATCCTTGTGGGAAAACAAACCTTGTGGGGGAACAAACCTTGTGGGGAAACAAACCTTGTGGGAAAACTAACCTTGTGGGAAAACAAACCTTGCGGGAAAACTAACCTTGTGGGAAAACAAACCCTGCGGGAAAACAAACCTTGTGGGAAAACCAACCTTGTGGGGAAACAAACCTTTCTGGAAAACCAACCTTGTGGCAAAACAAACCTTGTGGGAAAACAAACCTTGTGGGAAAACAAACCTTGTGGGAAAACAAACCTTGCGAGAAAACAAACCTTGTGGGGAAACAAACCTAGTGGGAAAACAAACCTTGTGAGAAAACAAACCTTGTGGGAAAACCAACCTTGCGGGAAAGCGAACCTTGCGGGAAAGCGAACCTCTTGGGAAAACCAACACAGTGGGAAAACAAACCTTGTGAGAAAACAATCCTTGTGGGAAAACAAACCTTGTGGGGAAACAAACCTTGTGGGGAAACATACCTTGTGGGAAAACTAACCTTGTGGGAAAACAAACCTTGCGGGAAAACTAACCTTGTGGGAAAACAAACCCTGCGGGAAAACCAGCCTTGTGGGAAAACGAACCTTGTGGGGAAACAAACCTTTCGGGAAAACCAACCTTGTGGGAAAACAACCCTTGTGAGAAAACAAACATTGTGGGGAAACAAACCTTGTGG